>JACXGM010027130.1:0-14613 GCA_016801145.1 Umbra pygmaea
GGAAAGAGATGGAGAGAGAGAGGGGGAGAGAAGGGGAGAGAGAGAGAGGGAGAGAGGGAGAGGGAGAGAGAGAGAAAGAGGGAGAGAGATGGAGGGGGGGAGAGCATGTTCCAAGCAGTAGGAAGTACAGGGGTTAATAGATAAACCCTTCAAAGAGTCCTTCATTGAAACAGTAACAAACCAGATACAAATCCATTTGTCTTGGTAAGACAGGACTGATGGGCCTGGATGTTTTACCTGAAATTCATAGACAGAGCCCTGGATGCAAGAAATGACCATCCAAATTGTATGAAACATATGGATATACAGTACTCACCACTGTCCCCAGCCACTTCATTAGGTACACCTGTTCAACTACTTGCACGGGCCCACATAAATTGGACAATAGAAGATTGGAAAAACATTGCCTGCTCTGATAAATCTCGATTTCTGCTGCGACATTCATATAGGATTTGGCATAAACAGTTCTTCTCAGTTGCTTTGGTACATGAGTCAGATTAAACTACTTCTACAACCTCCACATCATCTAATCAGTTGTGCACATCATACAAGCAATTTCTCATTCTGTTGAACAAGTTGCAACTGGTTTGACACAGTAATGCAAATGATTGTGTACAATTGTCTGCTGCTACATATTCAATTGCTTATGTTGATCAAAATGTATTATATTGGTTCACTGTTGAATAGTCTTACCCCACAAAACATCTAGGCATAAGTTCATTGCATAAATCACTACCTGCAAAATGATGTCATAGCATCTGTCAAGCATATTTTCTATGCATTCCTATTAGACTTTTGTTTTAAATGTGTTGTGGATTTATTAGTGTAATTACTCTCATGTGAATCTGTGGCCGAACAGAGAGGACCATCAGGAGGTGTAGAAGGACTGCACTGTAATTCCCCAAACAGCGTTGTGTGTACAGTTCTGCCTAAGTGTTTCCTATGATTTACATTTTAAATTTTGTTTGCTCTCTATTTATCTTGTTGTCTTTTCTGTATCACAATCACATGTTCTGTCAATACAGTACATTTTAATACAAACGGTTAAAGCATGCGAATCCTGTCCAATCTCTTGAAACGTCTAAATTTGCTTTGTTGAAATTGATATGCCATACAGGATAAGTGCAGTCTTATGCATTTTTAAGACTTAGAGTACACTGTTATTATATTGACAACATGGCAAAACATTTTGACTATCTTTCTTGTACTCAATGACAAGGACTTGTCATTCTGATGGCACTGGCACGTTCAATGACACAAACATTTGATTTGAGTGACAGAGGAAGGACTTTGAGCAACTTGCGGGCTTTTGTAGGTCATCCACTGTGTTGTGCTGTTTGTACGATCTGTTTCGAGAAATGCACTTACTGATTTGCAAATGTAAATGACGAGAAATGTACCAAAGCGACTGAGATGAATCTGTAAAGAATGGACCAGCTGCCATTGTCTCGTTACCACAGGTGAGAGTTAATGAGGACAAGGCTGGAGGTCACTCTGTCATGCTGATTGAGTTAGAATAACAGCCTGGAAGCTTTAAAAGGAGGGTGGTGCTTTAAATCAATGTTCTTCCTCTGTCAACCATGGTTACCTGCAAAGAAACTTGTGCTGTCATCATTGCTTTGAACAAAAAGGGCTTCTAAGCCAAGGATATTGCTGCTACAGTAGTAACATTGCACCTAAATTAACCATTTATCTGATCATCATGAACTTTAAGGAGAGAGCTTCAATTGTTATGAAGAAGGTGTCAGGGCGCCCAAGAAAGTACAGCAAGCACCAGGACCATCTTTAAAAGTTGATTCAGCTGCGGGATCGGGGCATCACCAGTGCAGCGCTTGCTCAGGAATGGGAGCAGGCAGGTGTGAGTGAATCTACATGAAAATTGAGGTGAAGACTTTTGGAGGAAGGCCTGGTGTCAAGAAGGGCAGCAAAGAAGCTTCTTCTCTCCAGAAAAAAACATCAGGGACAGACTGATATTCTGCAAAGGGTACAGGGATTAGACTGCTGAGGACTGAAAACGTCCCAGACCTTTATCCCATTGAGAACTTGTGGTAGATCCTCAAGAGGCGGGTGGACAAACAAAAAATGTCAAATTCTGACAAACTCCAAGCATTGCTCATACAAGAATGGGCTGAAATCGGTCAGGATGTAGCCCAGAAGTTAATTGACAGCATGCCAGGATGGATTGCAGAGGTCTTGAGAAAGAAGGGTCAACACTGCAAATATTGGCTGTTTGAATAATCTTATCTTAATTGTCAATAAAAGCCTTTGACACTTATGGAATGCTTGTAATTATACTTCAGTATACCATAGTGATTACTGACAAAAAGATCTAAGAACACTGAAGCAGCAAACTTTGTGGAGACCAAAGGTCGTGGCATTGTCACAATCGTATGTGGTTGGTGAAGGAGGAAGACCAGACAGGCAGATGGTTCGTTGTTTTTATGAATAAACAATCTGGGAAGTAGACTAGCAGGAGAACAGCGTATAGAGTGCACAATGATAATATATATATATATATATATATATATATTATAATATAATATTATAATAATACTATGCTTACTCGAGACATATGGTCAGTGCAGAGCGTACGCATTTCTCTACTGCTAAACAGGAGGCACAATGGTTATCACTGACTATGCTCTATAGCGGCACAGAATGCTTAAACAAAACATATATATAGGTTAGGTTCTCCAGTCAGTGCCCCTGACGAAAGCACTGGCTTAGATCTGGAGTTGGTTCCCGGGCGCTGTAAATGGCTGCCCACTGTTTCCTTGAAGGATGGGTTAAATGCAGAGAATGAATTTCGCCACATGTATGTGTATGTGACAAATAAAGTACCTTTACCTTCACAGCAACAGATCATCAATGACAATGATAATGAACCACGCCACTCTCTGTTCTACTGAGCACTAAACAGGGAAGAAAGGAGACCGGCTGGAAGGGATTACTAATTAGACCCAACCGGTCTCTCAATCAACCCGACCAGGCAACAGTAGAACAGGGAGTGGCCGCACACTTAACAATAATCACACAACCCCTAAACCTAAAACAACAGGGCCGGATCATAACAGAACACAAATACAAAGAAATAGACAATAAATGCTTATATACTAAATGAGTCCATATCTCAGTTTACATGTCCACACTGGGTTGGATGTGACCAGCTTCTGATCACGACTGTACAGTGTGTGTGTTACACAAGCATTTCATTACGTTGGTAGGAATATGCTCAGAGAGAAACACACAAACACCCATACTGATTGTGAACTAAACCTGACCTCAGCTGGAAAGTAACCAAAGTTCCAGCTTTCGATGCTCTCTGTGTCTGTTTCTGTGTGCGTGGAAACTCTTTTCCAGTGTTCTTTTTTTTAAGCTTGCCCAGACAAAGGCTTCCAGTCATTCTCTATGAGAACTGGACCTTGAACACGACCAAGGGCTGTTGCTTCACAAACTGTGTATGTGTGTTTCAGAGTGTGTGTGTGTGTGTTTGTGTGTGTTTCAGGGTGTGTGTGTGTTTCAGAGTGTGTGTGTGTGTGTGTGTGCTTGTGTGTGTTTCAGGGTGTGTAGACGCTAGTAAGAGGAGACATGTGAAAGGGCTCATGTGGATCCTAATAAACTAAACCGCTGGTCAAAACAAAACAAAGAAGAGGGATGAAACTTAACATCACGATCAAACACAGTCTGATATCAGAAGATAAAGGTCAATGGTAAGTGGGTTTTATAGGTGAGTAATATATCCCATGACATACAACCAGCATCTACAGTAGGGACAAGAATGACAGCTATTCCATTCAAAGAGAACAAGGTTTGTTACGGCATCATGGGCAGAGATGTGAGGCAAAACCAGGATCTTTGTTTTAGTTCTCAAACCTTATATTTACTTTCATTGACAATACTGGTTATTACCATCCCCGAGCAGCGGCGATGCTGATACAATATTTCCTGTATCGTTCATGCCTTCACCACTATACACTGAACAATTAAATGCAACATGAACCATTTCAAACATTTACATTTGGCCCCCCCTGGCACAACCTTGTTCTCCCTGCGTTCGAGAGTTGCCTGTTTCGTGAGACGGGCCAATAATTACTTGAAGCGATTTACTAACGAAGTGGAGAAATTGTAGATATTCATCACTGATCCGCAGTTGGATGATAAGCGAATGGATGAGTGTCCTTAGATGGTTCCTGAAAATTTGTGCAAAACTCTGATATCTGCGTGGCGTCCTTTCACTTCACCCATAGACGTTTATCTTCACCTGGAAAAACGTCAAACACTGACGTGAATGTGTGGTCACACATAGACAAAAAAAACACAACTTCACAGAGCTGCTGTTGTAAGGTCAGGACAGGAGTTATCTTGTTCAAACATCTTCCTTTTGGACCTCTTCCAGAGCCGTAGACAACAGACCTGGGAAACCTTGCCCCTGTTGTACTGTTAAAACACCCACACAAACCCATACATGCACCCAGAAACAGGCGAACACACAGTATGTTAGTGTTCCCTCCAGCTCAACCCCTTTTCTTTAGTTTCTTCCCGTTTTCCTGTCGTTCTTTTCCAGCTCTGATGACGCAGTCTCACATAATGAAAGTGTTAAGAAGTGTCCAGCAGGGAGTAAATTGACACCTCACTGAGCACTATATTTACAATAGTCCACTTTTAGACATGGCCTATTAATAGTGACTCGGCTCTATTCTCAGTGTGCAATGCAATGTCACACGCCACACACACCAGCATCATGGGGTATTACACATTGACCCGTCCGCTGCCAATAGTGTCACACCCTCACATACAGTACAGAACGCACACAGGACATTCCCTTCCTCCCTCTGTCCCTCATCTTAACCCCTTACCAATGTGTTGCCTAAAGCCTCATTCGACCATTCTGGAAACTTAAGTATATCTTATACATGGCATAGTGTACTACAATGGACAGGATATTGATTCAAGTCGGAAAGTGTACATATATATATACTACCCGTATTTATTTTGTGAGGGAAATTAAAGACAGATCTCCCAAGAGAAAAGAGTAATGTAAAAGAGTAATGTAAAATTACACTCAAAATCACAAAATGACATCCCTGGTCATTTTAAAGATCAATGATAGGAGTGTCCATTTCAGGGTATGACAAAGCCACATGACTTGAAACAGATAGGACAGGCTTTAAACCAGCCGGGCCAGGTGGGATGCACTTTACGAGGCCCCCAGAGCTAGGAGGTTGGAATAAAGGACTTGTTGGTTCACAGGGTCGAAGTCAGCAGATCTAGAAGGATCAGAACAGGGTAGTGAGAGGTGCATATAAATAAAATGGATATAAAGGCCATTGAACTGTTTGTCGTGGTCATTTGATTAGTATACATCAAAATGGTGATTGTTATTAGTTGGCACGGTGACAACACGCAAATCAGTTTAATGCGGAAGTATGTCGCTAGATCTTTGCAATGGAATGGTACACATAAAAATGGCTGCCGCTCTGACCATTCTGCTACATTGATTTGAATTGGAATGGCCTTTCTATTCGTTCTATTTCTATGGAGAGGTGGCTTGGGCTGTGTCTGACACCAAGGAGAGTGGTAATGGTGTTAATAGAGCAGGGGTCAGCAACTCCGGTCCTGGAGGGCCGAAACACTTCTGGTTTTTGTTTTTTCTTTCTAATAAGGGACTGGTTTATACCTGGGAAAGCAGGTGATTGCAATTAACTACTAGGTAAAATAAAAAATCTGAAGTGTTTTGGCCCTCCACGACTGGAGTTGCCTACCCCTGTAATAGAGGTAGAAAACATATAGAGCATAGGTGTCAAACCGGTTCCATGGAGGGCCGAGTGTATGCAGGTTTTTGCTTTTACCTTGTACAGGGCTGATTTGAGTAGGTCACTAATTGGTTAGGATCTCCTCTCACCTGGCAGTGTAGGTCTTAATTGGGCTCTTTTTGAAGGGAAAGACCAAAAACCTGCATACACTCGGCCCTCCATGAAACTGGTTTGACACCCCTGATATAGAGATACAGTTTAGATAACATTAGAAACAATAGGTGGTGAGAAAATAACATAATAGGAAATTAGTGGAGAGTATACATTATTTTACAGATGATGTACAGATGTACAGTTAGGTGGACTACAATACTTGTTACAGCATCTGGCTGGTGTCCAAAAGGTCAATGGTATTACTGCCCCGACCGCCAAGGTGAGTTCTGTCCTAATTACATTGTTGCAAATACAAACTGGTTCTTCATCTACTCATCTACTTAAATAACTGTAGAATACACAAACAAATGTCTATTTATATCTCGGGAGGAACAGGGTTTTATGTGTGGTATAGTATAACTGTTACTATAGGAGACAGAGGTTAACAGAGGAGAGCAACTGCACATAATACGTGTTTTGGAAATGAAACACAGAAGGGATACTGGTCAATAGTTTTGACGTCAGGGAACAAGTATTGGTTTACAGAAAGTCTGCGTGGATCCAGACACTAGTCAGGGATGGCTGATTAGAGAAGTGAGGAATGAAAGTAGGTCTCCAGAGATCACCAGAGGAAGACTCTTTGTTTGCTGAATCTCAAATGAATTACATGATTCAGCAGCATCATTACTTAGGGAACCCATTCAACATTGAAGATCATAATAAATTCCATCCAAAGACACCCCTAAATTTACCAGGCATTTTGACTGAGAACAGCTTTTCATTTAAAACATTGTCCTGGGGAGAAGTGGGGGGAGGGAAGGGGATGACAGAGCCAATTTAAATCTGGGGGTGATTAGGTTGCCATGACGGTATTAAAGCCAGATTGGACATTTGTCCAGGACACCAGAGTTAATACCCCTACTCTTACAAATAGTGCCATGGGATCTTTAGTGACCACAGAGTGTCAGGACACACATTTAATGTATCATCCTTAAGATGGCAACCTAAGCAGGGCAGATGTCCCCTTCACTGCCCTGGGGCATTGGGAGTGATATTTAGACCAGAGACAAGAGTGCCCCCTACTGGCCCTCCAACACCACTTCCAGCAGTATTGGTCTCCCTTCCAGGGACTAACCAGGCCCGACGCTGCTTAGCTATAGAAGCAAACCAGCATTGGTATATTGGGAGCTATACTGCTGGCCTCTAATAACAGGAATACACTCAAATAAATTGTTTAACTAAGGTAAAATTTACCCATGATGACAAGCTTAAACATATTGCTGCCTTTATGGAATCAATCTTTAGAAAATAATGTTGGAACAACAGTCCAACACTAGCATTGCAACAGAAATAATTAGGCAGCATTAAGAATCTGATTCTATCTATGATGGGACTCCTACATGTTTACCATTTTAAAACCAGAAATGCTGCATGTGTCAACAAAATAAGTCAGATGTTTTAGCTTCTTGAACGGATGTCTAATTAGAGAGTAATAAAATATGTTTAATTTTCTAGCCAGCATACCATTTATAACATGAAAATTTTCCCACTGCAATGTGCTGTACATCAGTTAAATATTGCAAAAATCTCCCTCTCAAATATTAGATATTTGATATAATATATCTAATATTTGATATAATATTAGAATATTAAATATTAGGAAATAATAATATTTCCTCTTCACAAGCGGCCAGAGGTTTATTATTAATAAAATTGCCAATCAACATGGATTTTACTTGTCTGCTTGTAGTTACATCAATTTCCTGCTGAAAGTAGCCTAATGAAGTAAGTAAAACAGGATAAACATTACATTCAGTGGCAAACAAATAGCAAACACACCTAAACGTTCTAGTTAAAATAATGTGGTGAATAGCTTTAGCAAAAGGTGAATGGCTGGTGAATGGCTGGAGCACTGTTTCCCATGGCAAGAAAGACTATAACCCAGTTTTAGACAAAAACTAAGTGGTCAATGCACAAACTGTCAATGCTATCCTGTAAACAATTTAATGTGCATCATATTGAGGATTTCACATGTCCTGCAGCATTTACGAAGATAGAGAGCCTTCTCGTTTGTCTGTGCCAAAAGTAGCTACCACTGTAACACACTTGCTTTAACAGTCCCTCTTGGGGATTGAACCAGTGACCCTATGATTCTCACGAAGATTTGTTACCATTGCCCCACAAAATCCTAACTCACTAACAACTTCACACTAAACACACACAGCAGGAAGAACAATACGTTAGTCATAAAATGATTGGTTACAAAAAATCTGTAGTGTTGGATAACTTTGCTGTTTACGTGCTGTTGTCTTGACCTTCTTTCCTGAACACCTATAGTAAGACTCTTCCTCATCCTGCCTATGAACCTTGAACAAATGTGTGAACTGGATAACAGATGAATAAACAAAACCTTTATGCTGTCACATTCTTTCAGCCAAAAAAATTACATATGGCAAATTCTATAGGGATACATGAATCATATTTATATTATGGTAAATACACATATTTTTCATACAATGATTTTGGAAATGTAACTTTTTGATACAAAATTACACAAATTCTAAGACAGACGTAAAAAATATATGTGGTGTGACAGAATGGCATTTTAAGGTTATAAAGAACCCTGAAATGTATTTTGATGAACCACCACTTCAAAAATGTATACTAGGTCTCCTTCTCTAAGTAGCACTGTTGACGAATGCAGCAGAGGACTGACACAGTTAACCTGGGTGTATGATGAATATATAAAGAAAAGCAGAGGAGATGAATCTCTGCTGTGACAGTTGACCACATTGTTTACCATAATATTTAACCCAAACTGCCACTGTAGCAAAGCCAATCATCACTGTGCTGTTTTCCTCTCCTCTCCTCTTACAGGTGTTCTAGCAAGGAGTCTATTACAGTCCCAATACTGCCCCCTTTGGACACTCACACGACACGGCCCACACAAAAAACAAGGTATTGCCCCCTGAAACCATTGTTTTGATAAAAAAACATAGCATTCCCTGGCCATGTGTGTATGCTGCATTCTAATTGACTGTGTGGATGCATGTGTGTGGGCGTGTGGGTAATGTTTTGTTTTTACCTGCGGCAGATTGACAAGGACATGAGTGTGTTTAGTCAACAGTATGTTCATGTCAGTGAAGGAGACCTCTGTTTTCCCTTAGCTGCACTGCATGCTGCGTGTGTGTTGCTTCTGCTTTGCCTTTATCCAGCGTTGTCTCGAAACACAAACACACACACACACAGTGGCATGGACGGAAGACCTCCTGACTCAGCAGAGCCCCACACAGCCTTGGTATGACGCTTTCCAGCCAAGCGCAGGAGTCAGGGAGAGCTGTACCACAGGATGCAGGCCAGAATTTTCACACATGAAAACTCTGTGGTTGTGGGTGGTGTGACAGCGTCACAACTGTTTCCCCTCCGTGATGATGTACAGACACACACACACACACACACACACACACACACAACCTTCTCTGACAATGTCGAAACAGCATTAGGACGAAAGGGAACGTCATCAGAATACACACATCACAGGGACAGCCCCCATCTGTCTCTCTCTGCCTCTCCCTTCTTGTCTGTCCGAGGTTTGTTCCCTCCTTTGCAACTCCAGTTGAGAGGCCCCTGGGGACCAGCACGGCCAGTTTCTCAGCCTCCCCCTGGGATTAGAGCCCAGCTGTGGCCTGGAACCATCCGTACACGCAGCGCGGCCATGACAACGGCTAAGTGACGTCACAGCCTGGGCCCTCACGCACAGGGTTACGCACCACGTCCTCTGACGACCAGACACAATCACATTCCTGCTTCACCCTGAGATCACGGGCTGAGGAGCAACGCGCGGAGACGCTTTTGTCGTAGTTTTCAGGGACCGAACGATTGTGGGTAGCGATGAGAAACTTGGGGAGAACTCCTTAACAATGTGAAGACAGGAAGATAGACTTATAAATAGAGAGACAGACAGGCTAACAGACAGATGGATGTACAGACAGACAGGCAGTCAGACACCGACAGACAGACGTGTCAACAACCATCAATCCCAGGATTACAGCAGGTAAGAACATGGAGGTGTGGGGGCATTCTGCCCATCCTCCGTGCCTACGGGTATGTGACTCCCAGGCACCGATCCTGACTGTAGTGTTCAGTGGGCTGTTTATCCATGTAGCAGATGCATATTTCATGTTCCTGGGAGAGAGCAGCGCAAGGCAGGATCCAGCATCTGGGAGCAGGCAGGCATAGTCCCAGGTCTGTCTCTAATGTGCTCGGCACGCTGCAACGGTTTTCCACATGGAGGAACACGGTGTAGGAACAACAAAGGCGTGGGGGTGTGGGATAGAGGAGGTTGTGGAGAGGGGGAAACAGCAGGCTGTGTTGTTGTTGTTGTTGTTGTTGGCTTCAGAGCACCTCACATATGTGTCTGAGAGATGACCAGTCAGCAAGAGACTTGTGGTCTCCTAGCAGGTTTCTGACTACTCAGATTGGTCCTAATACCTGATAGAGTGCCCAGGGGATTTGGCCGTGTGTATTAGCCCAGGATCTGATGGCTTGTGTGAGTATGTAGAGGTCTGAATGTGCTTTCCGATTTAGGGTTAAAATATCAAAGTGCGGCGCAGGGCATCATTGTAGAATCTCCGGTGGGCAGAGCATGAATTATACACCGCATTCCAAATGATTATGCAAATTGAAATTAAGTGTCATAAACATTTAATATTTAAGTGTCGTAAACATCCATCAAACTCATGGATGGTACTGTGTCTCCGGGCTCTTTGGATCGCTGAAATCAATCTCAGTTAGTTAAATTAGTTTGCCAGGTGAGCCCATTTAGAGGACAACTACTTAAGACTGATGTTCCACATTATTAAGCAGGCCACGGGTTTCAAGCAATATGGGAATGAAAAAAAATCTCTCTGCTGCGGAAAAGCATCACATAGTGGAATGCCTTGGACAAGGTATGAAAACATTAGATATTTCACAAAACTAAAGCGTGATCATCGTACTGTGAAGAGAATTGTGGGTGATTCAGAGCACAGACGTGTTCATGCAGATAAAGGCCTAATGAGGAAGGAACACTGCCAGACAAATTCATCGGATTAAGAAAGCAGCTGCTAAAATGCCATTACAAAGCAGCAAAATGGTATTTGAAGCTGCTGGTGCCTCTGCAGTCCCGCAAACCTCAAGATGTAGGATTCCCAGAGGCTAGCAGTTTTGCATAAACCTACTATTCAGCCACCCCTAATCAATGCTCACAAGCAGAAACGGTTGCAGAGGGCCCAGAAATACATGAAGACTAATTTTGCTTAGCACCCTTAAGCACCTACAGTAGAACTGGGCCTGCCCTGGATAGTCCAGATGGATGGAGTAGTGGATGATTGGTGGATGGCCACCATGTCCTAATAAAGCTGTGACGTCAGCAAGGAGGTGGCGGAGTCATGTTTTGGGCTGGAATCATGGGGAGAGAGCTAATAGACCCCTTTAGGGTCCCTGAAGGTGTGAAAATGTATATAGTAAACACAATAATGTGTATAAACTATATACAAAGTATATAGATTTTCTGACTGACCACTTCATTCCATGGTGCAAAAAGGAGAAGCGTGCCTTCCGTAGCAAAATCATCTTCATGCATGACAATCCACCATCTCATGCTGCAAAGTATACCTCTGTGTCATTGGCTGCTATGGGCATAAAAGGAGAGAAACTCATGGTGTGGCCCCCCTCCCCTGACCTCAACACTATTGAGAACCTTTAGAGCATCCTCAAGCAAAAGATCTATGAGGGTTGGAGGCAGTTTGCATCAAAACAGCAGCTCTGTGAGGCTATTCTAATAATATAATTAAATTGTTATTCTACACTGCTCAATAACAATTAAGAAAACATGCACTCATCACAGTACAACACCAGGTCAATTAAATGTCAGGGATATTAATCTGTTCAGTTCTGAAGCATAAGCATTTGTGAATCAATGTCACCTGTTTTGGTGCAAATTGACAACAGGAGCATTGGAGAGGCAACAGGGAATAAAAAGGGAATGGTTTTGCAGGTGGTGGCCACAGACAATTGCGCTCTCCTTATCCTTCCTGACTGATTCTTTTCAAGTTTAGTTATTTGCTAGTGTCCTTGTCACTACTGGTAGCATGAGGCGGTACCTGCAGCTCATTCAGGTTGCACAGGTAGTCCAGCTCCTCCAGGATGGCACATCCATACGTGCCGTTGCCAGAAGGTTTGCTGTGTCTCCCAATACAGTCTCAAGAGCTTGTCCGAGATACCAGGAGATGGGCCATTACACGAGGAAACATGGACAGGGCTGTAGAAAGGCATCAACCCGGCAGCAGGACCGGTATCTGATCCTTTGTGTGAGGAGGAACAGGAGGAGCACTGCCAGAGCCCTACAGAATGTCCTCCAGTGGGCTACTGGTGTGCATGTGTCTGACCAAGCTGTCAGAATGCTGCCTGCAACATCATCCAGCATGACTGGTTCGGCGGTGGGTCAGTGATGGTCTGGGGAAGCATATCCTTGGAGGGTCACACAGACCTCCACGTGCTAGCCAATGGTACCCTGACTGCTGTTAGTTACCATTATGAAATGAGTGTGTAGGCAGTTCCTTTGCATAAATTCTAAACTTTCTGTCAAGGAATGATACAGAAATGTTAATCCATGCTTTTGTTACCTCAAGATTGGATTATTGTAATGGATTATTGTAATTTTCTGGCTACCCAGACATGACTCTAAACATACTTCAGTTAGTGCTTTACACAGCCCCCAGAATTCTGACTAGAACCGCAAAATTTGAACATATTACCTAAATTCTAGCCTCTCTTCACTGGCTGCCCATTAAGGCTAGGGCTGATTACAAAGTTTTACTATTAACCTCCAAAGCACTACATGGACTTTCCCCTACTTATCTGTCTGATTTGGTGCAACCATACATACCCTCACCTACGTTACGTTCACAAGATGGCGGCATCCTAACTGTTCCTAGAATTTGTCAACAAAGAGCAGGAGGAAGGACTTTCTCATATAGAGCTCCAATTCTGTGGAATGATCTGCCAACCGATGTGAGAGATACAGACTCAGTCTCAACATTTAAGTCTATGCTGAAGACTCATCTCTTCAGCAAGTTCGATGATATAGTGTATTCTGACCCAAGGGGCTAAAAGAAAACGGCGGCACTGTTGATGAACCCTCCATGCTGGCTTGCCTGGTAGTCTCCCCTCTCCCCACTGGGATATCCTCACTCCAACGCCACTCAAGGGCCGAGTCACTGGCCTGCTCATGTTGCACCATGATACCCTACATTTGTGGGATGGGAGTACACTGTGTGGACTATACTCTAACCTCTCAGGGTGGTTGCGGTCTGTTGGTGTCCCTTTAGTGGTGCGGTGTTGGCAATGTGGGTGGGTCGGAATCATGCATGTTTGCTCCTGCTCAAGGTTTCCTTTGTTCAGGACCACGTCTCCAGACCCCCCCCCCCCGTTTCAGTCCCCAGATGTTATGCTGCAATAATGTATGTGCCGGGGGACTAGTGTCTTTCTGTCCTTTTTCAGTCCACACTTGAGTCCTTATTTATATGTGACGGAGGACAAGAGGCAGTTTTTATATTTAATTTGGGGTCAGAGTTTCACCAAGTTACTACTAGTGTGCATGGTGGGCAGGCATGGTGGCCTAGTGGATAGCACTGTGGCCTCACAGTAAAAAGGTTTCCCCCACCATCAAAAACATGCAGGTTGCATTCTCCAGTCAGTGCCAATGACAAAAGCACTGGCTTAGATCTGGAGTTGGTCCCCGGGCGCTGTAAATGAGACTTATTAACAATGTGAACACTGATAAAAAATGTGACTAATACAATGGTCTGTGTACCTTCAGACCCCCCACTCAGTAGAGCCAGAAGAGAACTGGCCACCCCCTTGAGTCTGTCCTCTCTCTAGGTTTCTTCCTAGGTCCCACCTACTAGAGTTTTTCCTACCCACTGTGCATCACTTGTGATCCTTGCACTTGAGGGTTTTGGATCAGGTGTCTGTCAAAGCACTTTGTGATGACTGATGTTGTAGAAAGTGCTTTATAAATAAATTTGATTGATTGATTGATGGAATTAGTACCATGGACTGTCTGTCATATTCTCATACCAGGTGTTGGGCAAAACTGGAAATTGGACAGAGATGTTGACCTTACTCCAGTCATCTACAGTCCAATTGGGCAGATTTGTCAATGTGAAGGGTGCACAAATCAAAACTGTGTAAAATCAGGAAATAATGGTAATTTCAGTCAAAAGGAAATCTGTTTTGGAGAGATTGAAATCCATCGGAATGGTAAACCTTATTAAAAGTTCTGGAAAAACACAAAAATGTTGTATGGCCTATGATTGTTTGTGGAGACTTAATTAATTTCTCTCATTCATTGAGCTCTTCTGTGCAGATTAATCACAAGCTGCTAATGAATCCTGCACAAGGAAACAGAAGACACATACTGTACGACACGTGTTGCTGAGACTATTACCTGTCATTGTCGATAATAGCTTTAACCGTTGGATGAAAAGGCTTTCATGATGTGCCAGAAGTGTTAAAAACCGCTTTTACTGTTCAGTTTATCCCTGGCGCTAATAAGATTACACACGTAAGCATAGCAAACACCCAGAATGATGCGCATTTAGCAGAGAGAAAACACATTCCATTATATTACTGCCTAGAGCCGCCAGTGAAGTCACAGAGAGAC
>JACXGM010027131.1:0-14612 GCA_016801145.1 Umbra pygmaea
CATATACCTTATCATAATGATAAACACTGTGGTTTACAGTGGTCCAGTGGTGTGGGGCACATATACCTTATCAAAATGATAAACACTGTGGTTTACAGGGGTCCAGTGGTGTGGGGCACATATACCTTATCATAATGATAAACACTGTGGTTTACAGAGGTCCAGTGGTGTGGGGCACATACACAGTTGTATGCAAATTTTAGGCATTCCTGACAATTTCCATGATTTTAATTTATAAATATTTAGGCGTTTGGATTACCAATTTCATTTTGATAAGGACATTGTAATATTTCAGTAGTGAAATAAGGTTTTTTGGATGAACAGAAAATGTGCAATATGCATCGAAATGAAATTAGACAGGCGCAAACATCTCCAGATAGTTCAGTTAGGTTTGATGGTTGCCGAGCATGGACAGCTCGCTTCAATTCACCCCACAGATTTCCAATGATATTCAGGTCTGGAGACCGGGATGGCCATTCCAGAACATTGTACTTGTTCCTCTGCATAAATGCCAGAGTAGATTTTCAGAAGTGTTTTGTGTCATTGTCTCGTTGAAATATCCAGCCCCGGCGTAACTTCAACTTTTTGACTGATTCCTCTACATTATTCTCAAGTCTCAAATGGAATCCATGCGACACCCAACTTTAACAAGAATCCCAGTACCGGCACTGGCCACACAGCCCCACAGCATGATGGAACCTCCACCAAATTTTACAGTGGGTAGCAAGTATTTGTCTTGGAATGAAGTGTTCTTCTGCCAACATTCATAACGCCCCTTCTTATGACCAAATAACTCCATCTTTGTTTCATCTGTCCATAGCACCTTCTTCCAAAATGAAGCTGGCTTGTCCAAATGTGCGTTTGCATACCTCAAGCGACTCTGTTTGTGGCGTGTGCAGAAAAGGTTTCTTCCGCATCACTCTCCCATGCAGCTTATCCTTGTGCAAAGTGCGCTGAATTGTTGTGCAAAGTGCGCTGAATTGTTGAACAATGCACAGTGACACCATCTGCAGCAAGATGATGTTGTAGGTCTTTGGAGGTGGTCTGTGGGATGTATTTGACCGTTCTCACCATCCTTTGCCTCTCATATATTTTACTTGGACTGCCACTTCTGGCCTTAGCAAGAACTGTGCCTGAGGTCGTCCATTTCTTCACTATGTTCCTCACAGTGGGCACTGACAGCCTAAATCTCAGTGATAACTTTTTGTAGCCTTCCCCTAAACCACGTTGAACAATCTTTGTTTTCAAGTCATCTAAGAGTTGTTTTGAGGCCCCCATGTTGCCACTCTTCAGAGGAGAGTCAAAGAGAACAACAGTTTGCAATTGGCCACCTTAAATACACTTTCTCATGATTGGATGCACCCGTCTATGAAGTTCAAGGCTTAATGAGCTCACCAAACCAATTGTGTGTTCCTATTAATCAGTGCCAGGTAGTTACAGGTATTCAAATCAACAAAATGGCAAGGGTGCCCAAATGTATGCACCTGTCTAATTTTGTTTTGATGCATATTGCACATTTTCTGTTAATGCAATGAACCTCATTTCACTACCGAAATGTTTCTGTGTCCTTCAGTTATTTCATAGATCAAAACGAAATTGCTGATCCAAACACTCAATTATTTCTAAATGAAAATCATGGAAAGGGTCCCTGGTCTACAGGGGTCCAGTGGTGTGGGGCACATATACCGCTGCAACTTTTCACTCCACACACTTTCAACACTGTCTCTCAATTCAATAAAGCAAAAAAATACTTGGCCCACAATATTATTATATTATGATATAAACATTAACATATTTTAATTGTAATATGCTCGTAATATGATACATTCCTAAAAAAGTAGGCTACATAGACTAGTTGTATTATTTGGTAAACACATTTAATACGATTTGGTTAACATGTTTTGCGTGTGTCATTAAGAATAGGGGAAGGTAGCGTTTTCAACCCACCTACATATTATGTGTCCTATTTGGCTAGAGTTTGATCTATTGTGAAGCAAGCATGTTGATGGTCCCCCACTCATCTACACATGCCCTAAAACAAGCCAGCATCACATTAATAAAATTGTGAGAAATGCAATGACTACACTGTATATTAAATCTGATGTGATTTAATTTCCAATTAAACATACATCGATAATCTTGAACAAATAAGGCATAATAGGTTTATCATATGCTGCAGTTAACAAAATGGCTTTCACCAAGGCTCTGAATCTGATAACTATGTTGTAATATCACAGTCATCTAACACATCTATTACATTCATTGCTAATCATTTAATTCATTGTGAAGGCAAACAGAGTATAATCCATAAACAATATTATTCAAATAATAAACTTATTCCTGATATTTTTCTGACTACCAGGAGCTGGCAAAGGGCTTGTTTGGTAAACTAATAGTAATTTATATGGTGGCGAGAGCAGTAGCTCATTCCCCTGATGTCACGCAACACCTGGCTGAAGGGATGGTGTTGACCGTGTATAATGTTAGTGAACAAGAAGAAAGTCCAACCTCGCTGTGTCTTCTGCTGCAAACAGACCTGTTTGCAGCAAAAATAAAAATATCCCAAAAAAAAGACGAGGCTGGTCAGATTGTTAACAAACATAGTAGCTACGTTGCATGGAGATGGTTACTGCGCTGCCCCAATCACCTACTATTAATCTGACATTTGCTAACAAAAAACTTGTGGAAAAAAACTTGTGGCTTTTGTCTTACATTTTTAAGACCTTGGAAATTTTTATTTTAAGGCATTATTAGGCCATAAATTAGGCCTTAAATTATGGACCAGCGGACACCCTGGGTTAGGTTTATGCAAAAACATACTATTATTTCAAAGTTAAATGTAGGCATGTTAGATAACGGAGGTTAAGGTTAGGCTTAGGGTATGGTTAGGGTTAGGGCTATGAAATAGGGAACATGGATTCGTAGGTCAAGACTAATTCACAGAGCCCCATGTATAACAAACGTGCATTTGTGTGCCTGTCTCATTAAGGTCTGCCACTCAGTCAGACACCACCAAGCGCCCACAGTTTGCTGGTAGGTTTCTGCATGATGTTAGTTTTGGTTCGAACACTTTGTAGTGTCAGACAATTCCCTGGACCCCTGTTGAGGCCTCCAACACTGGGCCAGATCAACTGAGTCCTATTAAAGCTTTCAATCATAAGGATAATAAGGTCTGATTGTTCTGTTTTGCTCCACTTCTTTTGCACCTGCATAGGTAGAAGACGCACATTTTTATCAATCTCTCCCAGAAGAGGTCAGCGATATATCATGCATGCCTCCATCTCCTTTGGGAGTATAGATCTCCATTCCGAAACCGTCCCGGTTGCAGGGCTGGCATTGCTTTCAGATGTAGCAGATGGCTGGTAGTAAGGGCTTTATGATCATTAGGGTGCTTTGTCACTGTTGACAAAAGAAATTGTAATCCTTTTCATAGCGATTGTCTGAAATACCTTCTGAGATTTTGTTCCCTTTCTGTCAGAACATGAAACATTGACAACCAATCACTAATGTGCCCTACTGGCCTAGGATGGACTGAGCCATTGCCTCTAATACATCTACTCTGGCCCAATGCAATTTTCGGAAAAACAACTTTTCTGTATCTTTCCCCTCTATCTCTATCAATAAAGCATGAAAATGCCTTATTGGTGTACAGAAGATGAACAGAAATAAATGCATATATTGTCTAACTTCGGGACCTCCCATAAGAATGTAGCAACGAAACGCAGTGGAACCGCCAGACATTTCAAAAGGCCGGATAGCACAGTGCAAATAACTTCTGTTTTGGTGGCCTTCTATTTATTCTGAAGGCGTAGGCGTGGCCCGGAGTTGGGGACATTGTGCGCAACATGATGTCTTCTCGGCAGCGGGGAGCCGTTACGTGGGAGGCGGTGTCTGGCTGAGTGCGATGGAAGTTTGCAGCATTCACCGCTCTTCCGTCTTTCTAATGAGGGGCTTCGCAGCCAACTGGAGCCAAAGAAGATATTACAAGCAAAATCAACACTGCTTTGTGTGTGTGTGTGTCAACAGCTGCTTGAGACAGCCGATCTAAAGGCCTGAGCTTTAATGGCAAAGAAAAGAAGGCGAAATGAAAGCTAAATGAGGAATCTGTTAATAGTGTCCGCCTCTGTGACAAGGCATGTGTTGTGTCCCAAATTACATCCTAATGTATTCCATAGACACACACACACACACACAATCAGACCCCAGTCAAATTTAGTGCACTATACAAGCAGTCAAGTGTCATTCAGAACTCATGTTGTATGGAAAGATGCCTGTTGGGAGTATCAGCTCAAAACCACTAGACAAAATGTATTGAATTTGGCTTCAATGAGCCGGATGAGCTAGCGGTCCTCTTGAAGTGTGTGTGCAGACGTTGTCGTGTACGCTTACCATGATATATGTCTTGTAGGGAACCTCCCCCGCAATACTCCATACATATCCATAGCTTATCTCTCCTGTAAAGAGCAGGAGGAAACATTACAGCACAATCAATAGCGTACCTCTTGAAGTAGTCAGCGTGAAAATAAATCACAATGGCTTGAGTGTGGGGGGGCTGAGGAGACCAACATAAATGACAAAGCTATAGAGAGATGAGAGAGACAGAAAGTGAGAGAATATTAAGAGGGAGTCTTTTGTAGGTCGTGACACAGCATACTGAGGTTTGACTAATGGCCGACAAATGTTTTCTGTCAATTAACTTCTCAAAAATGTCCGACCTCCACCTCCCTCACCTTCGTTGGTCTTGAGTGCTTTAATGCAGCGCCTCACCCCGGAGGAACCAATTAGACACACTGTCAGCCGGCAAGCTTTAGTGCAGCTAAATTGGGGGTCTGACTGAAGCTTGACTCTAGAGCTGAGTGAGTGAGTGAGCAAGCGAGTATATACATGTTTATGTTTTCCTACTTTCGCACGGCCAACAAATCTTAAATATCAAAATATCCAAACAGTACTTGGAGCAGAGTTAAGCATTTTTGCAAGTTGGGATTTCTCAAAATGCTTTGTAAGCTTAAGGGTTAAGTTTTTTGGGTGGACGTTTAGTTTAGGGTTAGAAATTGGGAGCAAATGTAAGGTTATTGAGCTTAAAGTTAGGGTAATGTCTAGTTTTAGATGTTCAGCAAAAAAACTGACAAAAAACAAAACATGAAACAAAAAACTGACAAAAAACAAAACATGTGTGTGTGTGTTGATACTGCCTAAGAATTGCCCAAGCAGGGTTTGTTGTAGGGCAGGCAGGAGTGGAGGATGAAGTTGTGTTACCTTAAGTAACTGCCAAAGTAGGCTACGATGTTACAGTGCTTGCAGTCCTTCATCATGACAATTTCCTGCTGTACCACTGCAAAGTCCTCCCCTGTGAAGAAATGGCAGACATGAGAGGGCAGAAACCCACACACATCATAGTGAAATAAACAGACCCATACAGATAAAACAGACCCAAACTTGAAAACATGATGTATATGTTCACTGAAAAACACTATTTAACACTAATAACTGAAGAAACAAACACAAAACCAAAACACTACCAGGGAAGTATGAGAATGGGCCAAAAAGAAAGCTGCCTGCTCTAAACAATACACTGTGCATTAGGCTTTTAACTGACCCAGGTGGCCAGTGTTAAAGACATGGGGGATCATGCGGAATCAATACAATATTTGTAATGTACGATAGTCCCTTTTCGTGAAGGGCTCTGTGAAAACAATAAAGCTCTAAATGAAAACATTCCACTCCACACCTTCCAGACAAGCACCATACATCTCAGAATCAATGAGGCACGTGGCGTTCACCCATGATCACAGAGTAGAATCCGTTCCACAGATCATAATTACACCAGCTGGGAAAATGCATCAACAGCATGTGAAGGCCAGTGTTTCCAAAGAACTTTAAGTTATTCTTAGAAGAAGGGAGTGTGGCACATATTTTTTAAAGTATTCAGAATTTTGGGGGGGATAGTACACACACAACAAAAACACACAATTTCAATGTCAAGGTGGTCATGAAAAGCCCTTGACCAAAAGCCCCCGACCAAAATTCCCTGACTAGAAGCCCCCGTCTAAAAGCTCCCGACTAAAAGCCACAGCGTTTACTTGTTGTTTTTAGCACCTCTGTCGATACAGACTGCATGGCATCCATCCAAACTCGCCCATCTCCTTTAGCATACCCAAGCAATGGTGCCATGTCAGCACATTTCTCTTATACAAAGCTATCGAGCAACCTGATGAATCTTTAGAGAGAGAAGCCGGGCACGTTTAGCCATTTTAACGAGAAATGACGGTACATGAAGCTCTCCCTCGCCCTTAATTCGCCCCGGAGGGAAGGAAAACCGGACGCCCAGGTGATTGGCTGATTGGGCGTGAGTCTTACTTTTTTGTTTTTCCACAATTCCCCCTGGGGTGGGTGAACCTGACAGCACCAATCTGGGCTGACCTTGATCTTCAGCTCGGGTCTCAACATCTATAAACGTGTGCGTTCTCACGCACGCAGGGACAAACGCGTTCGGAGGAGAGAGAGAGAGAACAAAGTGACTTTGTTGTGACTGCTGGCTTAATGATGGAAGCTCCAGGCCTCATTAAAAACCAGAACCTTGTTTTTTTTTCTCGCTCACTCTCTTCTTTCTGCTCTTCTCACCACTCAATATCTCGGAGCCTGTCGTTCGCTCCACGTTCAAACTCCCTTCTGTCGTCTCAGAGAGTGAAGAAAATAAATATGTGCGCTGGCTTATGTAATGGCTCATTAAAATGGATGGACCGTCGCGGATAGGCAAGGCAAAGGCAATGATGTTGTGTATAGCGTAGTGCAGCTAAAAAGCTGAATAAATAAGTTTACACTATCTGTATGATGAATTAAATATCTTTGTGTTTTTTCTGCTTACTGCCTCATCCTGAGGGAGCACTGCAAGATAGACTTTCAATGGTGACAGCGGTCAAGGTTAGATGACCTCGCTGCTTCCTGTCATGTTGAGTCTGTCCTTCTCCGGTGACACTGTGACATTTTCTTCCAGCATAGATTGGATTGTATAGAGGCTGACTGAGTAGCACTCTCCAGGGTGAGCTATGTTGGCAGATACAAACCAAGCATCAGCTTAACCTACTATGCCAATCATAACCGTGAAGGGGCAATCAGGACTCGCTACATTCAATTTCAAACATTGGAAATCGATAATATTACAATGGTTTGAATAATATAAAGCATACATGTTGCTGAACTAATATGCTTTGTTTACTCCAATTTGTGAACAAAGTAATCTACATCCTTAAAACATAGTTCAAACTGCAGATATGTTCTTTCATGGATGGTCAGTTGTTGCAACAATAGCGCTTTCTAGAAGTTGTATTGTCCTGTTGTGTTTTGTGTAGAGGCAGTTAAAGTATCAGCAAAACATACAGCCCTGTGCCGACAAGTGGACAAATGTATGGAATTGTGCACTTGAAAAAGAACTCTAAACATAATTGCTCCTGTAAGTCACTCTCGAAATGTGTGTCTGCAAACATTACAAACATTTAAGATATGTGTGAAATATGTACAACAAAGGAGTATTAGTAGCTAAAGAAGATCCTAACAAAATATTTAACAAAATCATGACTTGTTTCAACTTAAGATAAATGCATAGTTAGAACAGTACATTACGAAGACTACTTGCTAATTCATGTACTGTGCAATGTAAGATTAAACCAATAAACAGGGTATTATTAATACAGTATTGTTTTCTAATTTACTATTTTGGATGACAAAACAGACTTTAATTTCAGTTTAGAACATATTATTATTAAATTATAAAATCTATGCTTGTTGGGGGCTGTTGAACACAAAATATATAATTGAGTAGTAAGATATTTTTCTGATGGTGCTGACAAGTCCCAGAGAGATACACTGAAAAAAGTGTAACCTTACAAATTACTTCAACTGGTTACAAGCTACAGAATTAGGTTGTCTTTCAGTGTAGAGAGCTGTGTGATAAAAAGTATTTGGTCATGTGTGCATCCAAGGACCCTTCTCCATTTTGCCTGACCAGAATTACTGCAATGAGGCAAGGCCAGATTCACAAATTGGAATTGGGTTTGGGAAAGAAAAATAACATTAAAATATATAAATAACTAAATTAGGTTAAAAGGTAGTCATTGCCAGGGCCAGAAATAATGTAAATAAAGTATTTCTTTTATTTTTCTTTTAACAAAGAAAATGTTCTCGGTCCCCATAGGCAATCATATTGTCCAATCTATTAACATCATTCGTGAGTATTTTCTGTGACAGATGCAGCTAATTCTTCCTTTTCAACTCTTTGAAATGACTGATTCTGTTCTATTCTGTTTCGCCTGTTGTGGTGAAACCATGACTTACAGTACTTCAAATTGGCCTTTAGAGATTGGCGTATGTATTTAAAGAATAGTAAATAGGGAAAATGTGTAAGGAACAGATCACTGTAAATACTATCACTACAGACACATAGGCTTTATTAATAAACTTGCATTCCATTTATTCTGGGACTTAAAATGATTAGAGAATACATGAAAAGGTATTAAATTATCCCTTTATTGGTTACTACTAATATTATATATTTTTTAAGAGAAACAATGTCAGCCTACACATGACAATATCTTAAATAACATTCAAGGATCCTCAGGCCTCGGTCAACATGGGGTGTTGCCCGACCTGTACCCTAACCAACATACTTACAGTGGCCCCAAGCTAGTTCCATTTGGAGTTAACTCATTTGCATACAACAAGTAAGGGCCTTGTTTTGTGACCTGAGTACATGTGACCTGAAAGCCATTTGGTAATCAAAAGTCGAAAAATGGAAATTGTGACCCCTTTGAATTCTACACAGTGTGCCGTTAAAGCACAACACACCAATAAGACACCACAGGCCAGCCAACTGTTGCTAGGCAACATTAGCTCAGCTAGCTTTGAAAGCATTATAGTAGTTGGGCTAGTTTGGGAAGCATCTGTGAATCAGTTTCACATTTGACACTGAAGCAAACTGGCAGATATAACAAGGTACCGAATGTGAAGTCAGGCACAGTGACACATTTGAGTGTTTGCCACCCACACGTGTACGTGAGCCCGTGAGGGTCTCCTGGCATTGGTGACACCAACTTGTCGACCGCGTCATCAAAAAACACACTCCTGGATACCGTAACAACACTGAGGGCACCAGCTGCCCCCAGCCATTGTGTGTAGTCAGCCACCTCTATGTCACTTAGTCGCTGCCACAGTGGATTGTGACACTTTTATCATCATGCCGTGCCATTGACATTTTAAGAGGTAGGGAACAATCTGGGCCTCATTAATTTTAAATAGGGTCCTTGCAGTGCGTCAATGTGATTAGAGACGTGATTGGCTGATTAGAGACCTCCAGGGCTTAACTCCACTGCATGTGGCCTGCCCACGGACACACTCACTACACGTTCTGAACACTATCCAGCTCCATCTCATTGTGTATCTAGAAAACCATTATGACACTCTTGAATTTATATCCTCCGAGGTAATGAAGGAACAAAAAGGCAACCCCTCAGCATCAACAGTCCATGTTATTTGATGGGCCATGTCATGTGATAGCATGTGTATCATGGTATTTTAATATCACATAAATCAATATGACTTTGTGACCCGCCCTTAAACGCTGATCTTCACTAAACATATATGGGCACTCACAGTGATTTGAATTTACAAAAGGACCTCTTACTTGTAGAAGGTCCAGAGATTGACTGATGTTTGTTTAAAAGGCTTTATTACAGACAATACATAGCTATTTAAATGAAGAAAAAACAATGGTCAAATACTATACATGAGACTTGATCTCAGGATCTGTTGTTACTAGAGACACCACATGTTAACTCTGACTTAGGTAAAACTGTGTTTGAATATCATGCCTCACACTCAGAATGATATATGAAGTAAACTTCAGCTAGAGCTTTTAGTGCCTGTATACACATTTACATGTCATTTACATTACCTTTTTAGCATTAACTGTGAATGTTTCCTTTAGAGCCTGTTTTTTACTTTTAATTCTGTTTTTGTGTATTGTTATATCACAGGGCACTGTAAAAGAGACTGGCCTCAGTTTGTCTTCCCTGTAAAAATGGCTAATAAATAATATTACTTGCTATACCACTGCCCTAATCAAATTAGTGTCCTATCTGTGAAATAGGTGACGATTTGAGACTCATTACAAAATGTACAGCATCATTGGTTAACAGCTTTGTACACTGTTTGTAGTTCATAACAACCTTTGAGAGGAAATGCATTGAGTGATTACATGAGGAGGACAAACACTCCTATTGGCCTATGAATTGACAGCTTCCACATCATGGTGCATATTAACTTCATCATCTAACAGGCAGCATTAGAGATCAAGGGATGGAATATGGTTCTACAGAAGTCATTAATATTCATCATGGTCATTAACATTTAAAGATATGAGGCATGTCAGTTCCATAAGAATCCACATCAGACATCCAGGTTAAAAAAAAAGTTGTCAGGTCTGAAAATATTTGGACAGTGACACGTGTCATCATTTTGACATCATTTTAAGAAACAATCAAAAGTGTAGACTTTCATCGTTCATGTACGGATTTTGGAAAAAGTATTGTATGAACCATGTAGGAATTACAACATCTTTTTTATACATAGTCCCGCGATTTCAGGGGCTAAAAATGAATTGGATAAACATTTATTTATTCGACCAGGTGAGTTGACTGAGAACAGGTTCTCATTTGCAGCAATGACCTTTGTAGGTCACATTACATTACAATGTACAGGCCAGGGTCTGCATGGCGTGGTGGGCTAAGTCACTGCATTGTAGGACAGTCTACATCAGGGGTCTCCAACCCTGTTCCTGTAGAGCTACAATCCAGACTGTTTTCACTTCAACCTCAATTAAGCACACCTGATTCTACTAATTAACTGGATGAGGAGCTGAATGAGGCTACATTATTTGCAGTTGAAGAGAAAACCTACAGGATGGTAGCTCTCCAGGATCGGAGTTGGAGACCCCTGGTCTACATCATGATAGTCAGTAGTTCGAGACTGACTGGGTTTCCTGGCTTTCCTAGGACATCCAGAACAAGGCAACGCACAACGCCATACACTGCCCGGGATTTGGGATAGATAAACTAATCCAAACATACAGTATTTTTCACTGTCGCACAATAATAAAAAAGGGAGCTGGTTCATGTGTAATGGAGTAATGATAATTATTTAGGGGAATCAACTAATGTTGAGTTGATATAACAAAGCTCTATGTAAAATGAATGCAATTTTCTCTGTCAAACATGAGGCAGAATAATCAAAATTTCTAATTAGAGTTGTCATCGGGCCTAAAAACATAGCCTGGTCCGACCCAAGCCCAGTCCAACGTCACAGAAATAAGTCTGTCCTAAAAAAAAGCCTGATTAAAAAAAGAAAAAGGTTATCGCCTTGCTATAGCTACAGCGTGCGCATAAACCATTGAATATTTAATGGTGTGGAAAGAAATAAAGGTGAGAAAATTATTAGCGAAATATTGAAACATAGCAAATATTGACTATCAATTGTTTCTATAAGCTCTGACATTAAATCATGTGACCATATTCACTTAATAAATTAAATAGGTGAATATTAACATAAAATTAAAGACAAATAACGAACTATAACAAAATACAATTATTATGATACCATTTACAGCATAATCTCTTAGGAATTGCTGCATAAACAGAATGGGTTAAAAGTCAAGATAGACTAACAAGGAAAACTGTCTAAACAATTAGGGTATTGATTTTTGCCATGAAACATTTCTAATTGTTGAACTGAAAAAGATCTGGGCCCATAATCATAAACCTTTTAAGAATCCTCTTAGAAAACTCCTATTTTAGCTTAAAAACTTCTAAGTAGGAGTCTTAGCTTAAGAGCGATTACAGACCCATCTAAGAGCAACTCTAAGCAAGGAAATGACAAAAACTGTCATCTTAGTGAGGAGGTGGGGTTGACCCCTATGTATGACACAATCTTTTGAAGACTGTGATTGGTTGGTTGTCCAAGACGGAAAAAACTGAGCAATTTTAAGTATTCCGTGAAACTGCCACTGATTTAGAAGTTAAGGATCTGTGGCAGTTTCACAAAATTTTCTGCCATTCCGTGAAAAATTAAGTGTCCGTGGTAGTATCACAGATTTCTGAGAGATCACGCTGAATAATTCGGATGTGGGTTCCAACAATTACTCCGACAACACCAGGGGGCTGCTATATTCATAAATGCTGTTTTTTTCGTCTGCAAGGTGGGAATGTCCAGTGGAAAGGAAATGAACTGTGACAATAAGATTTTCTGAAAGTGCTGTAATTGTTTGTGTGATCACTCTGCTTACAGAAGGTTGTGACAGACCCAAATCATCACTGCTGCATTGTTGCATTTTCCCAGTTGCCAAAAATCTTAATGTAGTGATTACTTTCATGCAGTATTTAGCCTACCTTAACCGCATCCATTTAGCTGACTCCCATGATATCGCCATACCCGTTCTTGGAGTTCTGTATCCATATATAAAGCCATGGTCAAAAGTTTTGAAAAGAGCAACTATCACCAATTCACAAAGTCTGCTGCCTCAATGTTGATAATGGCAATTTGCATGTATTCCAGAATGTCATGAAGAGTGATCAGATGAATTGCAAAGAAAATGTTATCCCATTAATCCCCAAAAAACATTTCCCCTGAATTTCAGCCCTGTTATAAAAGTGCCAGCTGCCATCATGTCAGTGATTGTCTCGTTAACACAGGTGAGAGTGTTGACGAAGACAAGGCTGGAGGATCACTCTGTCATGCTGATTGAGTTAGAATATCAGACTGGAAGCTTTAAACGGAGGGTGGTGCTCGAAGGTGGTGCTGAGGACTGGGGTAAAGTCATTTTCTCTGAGGAACCCCCTTTCCGATTGTTTGGGCAATCCGGAAAACACCTTCTCTGGAGAAGACAAGGTGAGCATTACCATTAGTCCTGTGTCATGCAAACAGTAAAGCATCCTGAGACCATTCATGTTAGTGGTGCAACGGATCATCACTGATCCGTGATCCGTCCGGATCAATATCTTCGGTTCGGCACACACGTGATCCGCGGATAGATTTCTGAAAAAAAATGTTGTGCGCATGTTCAGTCCGCTCACAGCATGGTCAAAGCGAGCGGAGGAACGGAGGAGCTTGAACGGCCCGCATCATTTAAATCCCCTGTATGGGAGCATATTGGTTTCCCTGTTAAATATAATGATGAAGGAAATAGGTTAGTTGATAAAACTGTGACAGTGTGTAGGCACTGTGGCACAAGAAAGCAATATGACAGTGTAAACACATCAAGCATGGCCACGCATTTGAAGCGGTGTTTCACTGACAAGAGTGAAAACGAAAGCTGCAAAACAACCGCTTATCACTGTGGCATTTAAGCAATTAATCCGACCGGGCTAAAGCCATCACAAACGCTATCGGTGTGTTTAAAGGTGCAAACATGAGGCCATATTTGGTTGTGCAAAAGGAAGACTTTTAACACATGCTGAAAGTGTTTGAGCCACATTACGACATCCCATCGCATATGGGACATACAGGTCCTTCTCAAGAAATTAGCATATTGTGATAAAGTTCATTATTTTCCATAATGTCATGATAAAAATTTAACTTTCATATATTTTAGATTCATTGGACACCAACTGAAATATTTCAGGTCATTTATTGTTTTAATACTGATTATTTTGGCATACAGCTCATGAAAACCCAAAATTCCTATCTCAAAGAATTAGCATATCATGAAAAGGGTCTCTAAACAAGCTATTAACCTAATCATCTGAATCAACTAATTAACTCTAAACACCTGCAAAAGATTCCTGAGGCTTTAAAAAACTCCCAGCCTGTTTCATTACTCAAAACCGCAATCATGGGTAAGACTGCCAACCTGACTGCTGTCCAGAAGGCCATCATTGACACCCTCAAGCAAGAGGGTAAGACACAGAAAGAAATTTCTGAACTAATAGGCTGTTCCCAGAGTGCTGTATCAAGGCACCTCAGTCGGAAGTATGTGGGAAGGAAAAAGTGTGGCAAAAAACGCTGCACAACGACAAGAGGTGACCAGACCCTGAGGAAGATTGTGGAGAAGGACCGATTCCAGACCTTGGATGACCTGCGGAAGCAGTGGTCTGGAGTACAAACATCCAGAGCCACCGTGCACAGGCGGGAGCAGGAAATGGGCTACAGGTGCCGCATTCCCCAGGTCAAGCCACTTTTGAACCAGAAACAGCGGCAGAAGTGCCTGACCTGGGCTACAGAGAAGCAGCACAAGAAAACAACAACAAATTTTGCATGTCATTCGGAAATCAAGGTGCCAGAGTCTGGAGGAAGACTGGGGAGAAGGGAATGCCAAAATGCCTGAAGTCCAGTGTCAAGTACCCACAGTCAGTGATGGTCTGGGGTGCCTTGTCAGCTGCTGGTGTTGGTCCACTGTGTTTTATCAAGGGCAGGGTCAATGCAGCTAGCTATCAGGAGATTTTGGAGCATTTCATGCTTCCATCTGCTGAAAAGCTTCATGGAGATGAAGATTTCATTTTTCAGCACGGCCTGGCACCTGCTCACAGTGCCAAAACCACTGGTAAATGGTTTACTGACCATGGTATTAC
>JACXGM010027132.1:0-14639 GCA_016801145.1 Umbra pygmaea
TTTTTTTTTTCTCTGACAGAGTTGACGATAAGAGATCTGGATGTGATCACCATCCCCAGTAAGGATGTGGTAATGGTCCATGAACCCAAGCAGAAAGTAGACCTGACGCGCTACCTGGAGAACCAGACTTTCCGCTTTGACTACGCCTTTGATGACAGCACCACAAATGAAATGGTTTACAGGTCAGATAGCAGGCAGCTACAGTAAAACAGCTATGTTGACTCGTGGTACATGAATGTTTTAACTCGTTTTGGATCCAGCTGTGATGTTTGGATTGGATTAGTCTGTGTATTTATTGAAACCATTTTGATGTTTGGATTTCTAATGAGTGTGATCCTATTAATGCTCACAAAATTTACATAGGCCTACTCCTTGTTACAACGAAGATTTAGGTAGGCCTACTCCTTGTTACAACACAAGATTTAGGTAGGCCTACTCCTTGTTACAACACAAGATTTACGTAGGCCTACTCCTTGTTACAACACAAGATTTACGTAGGCCTACTCCTGGTTACAACACAAGATTTACGTAGGCCTACTCCTTGTTACAACACAAGATTTGCGTAGGCCTACTCCTTGTTACACCACAAGATTTACGTAGGCCTACTCCTTGTTACACCACAAGATTTACGTAGGCCTACTCCTTGTTACAACACAAGATTTACGTAGGCCTACTCCTTGTTACACCACAAGATTTACGTAGGCCTACTTCTTGTTACAACACAAGATTTACATAGGCCTACTCCTTGTTACAACACACAGATGAGTCAATTATTTTGTTTTCACCTGCAGGTTTACAGCCAGGCCCCTTGTGGAGACAATCTTTGACAGGGGCATGGCCACATGCTTTGCCTACGGACAGACTGGTAGTGGCAAGACACATGTAAGACACACACACAGACAAATAGTATTAAGAGAAAGACACACACACACAGTATTAAGAGACACACAAATAGTATTAAGAGAGATGCACACAAATGGTATTAAGAGACACACACACACACACAGTATTATAATTCGATTGGTGCTTAAGTGTCAATATTAACACATGAAAAAAATAGTTTTCTGCATATCCAACTACCTGAGACACCTTCTGAGTTGGGTCAAAGCCAGAATATCTGGCAGTAATGACTCTGGCCTTGAGCAATAAATGTTAAGTGCCTTGCTTAAGGGCAGAAAGAAAGATTTTATTTGGTAAACTGTTGGTTTCTGGCCTAATGATCGCTAGGCTAACAGCTGCACAGACTTCTCACAATCATCAAATTTTCTTTTTCCATTTATTTTATTTACACAAGGAAAAACAATGAAAACAGATTTGAAACATATTGAGAATAACAAAAAACATTTACCGTAAAACTGTCAACATCTTTTTAAACTAGTTGACACAGTAGTTGTCAACTTAAAATCATCCTTCGGAACATTGTAACAGTGGGGACATAGTAGACAAATTAGGTTTGACCTATTTACGAGTGTTGACCAAGGTGTCTCTAATACCCAACAATCTTGTGAACGTGTTTGATAAGTGCTATTTCTTTAGTTAATTTTTTATGAGAGATGATTAGGAAGTTTCTGTATGACCACTTTATAGACAAACATTAACCAGCGTCTGGCTCTACTTAACAATGAATTCCATACAGAAGTGTATAAAAGACAATAGTGCATACAAAGCCTCCACCAGTAATAAAAGACAATGCTGTGTGATATACAGAGTCCAAGCTTTTCAAGACAGAAGCTGAAGCATGGATAATATATCACCAGAGTCAAGTACTGACATAAAAGTGGCCTGAACAATTTTACTACTATGTTAAGGGGACAGACAAGCTCTGTTTCTATAAAAAAAAGAAATTCTGTTCCTGACCTTCAATTTATTTAACCCAGTAAACTGGGTTTTAAGAGTTTAACATCCAGCCAGATTCTAAGTTATTTGAATGAAGAAACACATTCTCAAACTGAATTGTCCATGGTAGTAATTTTAAAATGATCCAGAAAAAAACTTTCTTTTTAGTAAACTCTGTGTACATTCACAATGTTCTCAATGCTTGAGTTCATGTGTACAGCCCCTGGTGATACCTCAAGCAAAGTTTCATGTTGTGTCGAGCCTTAATTTTTTTTAAATAGCCATTTTGATGCTGTCATATTAATGCCCCTATCAATCCTGTTCAAAAGGTGATTTGACTGAAACCAAAAATAGGGAAAATCTTAAAAGCGGCGTTTCCATCCTAATAATGCTTTTAAATGAAAGTTTGACCCGATATATTGAAAAAAAGACTGTAGGTTGCATTTTGGCGAGAGTTCCGCTTTAACAGTCCTGTGCCCGAGTCTGAAACCAGACTGAAACTTGTTCTACACATTATTTACAGTTCAAAAAAGAGTACAACTGTACATTTACTAAACTGCAATATCTTCACCAGACAGAACATCTTAGAAATAGGTCAGTAGTTATCAAGGATATTAGTATTCCCACTTTGTGCAGCAGACGAACGTGCCATTTTTCAGATCTTTATTTTTAACACTCATGTAGCTATTACTTTCCATTGGTAATATTAAAGTTCAATGTGTGCAAGAATTGTTGCATTTCCATTTGATAAATAGTGTAGACAAATTTGAAAAATAAATTTTTCACAGGCAGAACATTCAAATAATACTTTCTTTCAGACCATGGGTGGAGATTTTTCTGGAAAGAACCAGGATTGTTCTAAAGGAATTTATGCGTTAGCTGGTAAGTGATACATATTAGATTATTGGTGTTTATTATGTGGTGTTTTGATTAGTTTATATTCCAAATCCTCTTGCCCATTTGTTGTCTTGCAGCTCGGGATGTATTTGTCATGCTCAAGAAACCCTGCTACAAGAAGTTGGATCTCCAGGTGTACTCAACGTTCTTTGAAATTTACAGTGGAAAGGCAAGTGTGATGAATCACTGGACTGCCAAGGGAAAGTGTTTAATGCTCCTTTGGGGTTCTCAGTTCAGTTGACGCTGGGCACTTGTGCTTTGTGTTTGACCTGTCTGTGTTTGTGGTTATCAGGGTGTTTGAATTGACTGTGTGGTTGTAGTTCTCCAGGTTTTGACCTGACTGTGTGGTTGTGGTTCTCCAGGTGTTTGACCTGACTGTGTGGTTGTGGTTCTCCAGGTGTTTGACCTGACTGTGTGGTTGTGCTCCTCCAGGTGTTTGACCTTCTGAATGGGAAGGCTAAGCTAAGGGTGCTGGAAGATGGGAAGCAGCAGGTGCAGGTGGTCGGTCTGCAGGAAAAGGATGTCAGATGCACAGAGGATGTCCTCAAACTAATAGAAGTGGGAAACAGCTGCAGGTAAGACAACTCACTGTAAGATCTTAGTAGCAACACATTTTGAGAAGAAAATGTATCTTGTATGGTAATATTATGTAGATGAACAAAGTAAACAGCATAGTTGGCAGTACTTAGTTTATGGAAATACAATTCTTGACACATGATGCTAAACTTCACCTCATTTATGATGCTCTGTCAACACCACTGTAACAGTGTGAAGTGATCCTGAAGTGATCCAGTGGTCTACCTCACAGAAGTTAGTGTATTACAGTTGAACTGTTATTTCTTTTTCCTTTCTTTATCCATCTCAGAACGTCAGGTCAGACCTCGGCCAACGCCCACTCCTCCCGTAGCCACGCCGTTTTCCAGATCATTCTGCGGAGGAAGGGAAAGATGCACGGCAAGTTCTCCCTGATCGACCTGGCAGGGAATGAGAGGGGCGCCGACACGTCCAGTGCTGACCGCCAGACACGTCTAGAGGGAGCAGAGATCAACAAGAGCCTGCTGGCATTAAAGGTCAGGGTGCTGTAGAGCGTTCACACAGGGACAGTGACTCCATAGACATTCTGCAGATCTATAGATCAAATGAGTGAATTAACATTGAGTCTAATGCTGGATTGTATTGGTTCAGTTGTATACAACTAGCAGTCCTAGATGGAAGTAAGGAAATTACCATAGAAATAGAATAAATAGAAAGGCCATTGAACAGCTTGGTGTGGTCATTTGATTAGTACACAACAAAATGGCGATTGTTATTAGTTGTCACGGTGACAACAGGCAAATAAGTTAAATGTGGAAGAAGGCCGCTAGATCTTTGCAGTGGAATGGTACATGTACAAATGGCTGCCGCTTTGACCATTCTGCTACATTGATTTGAATTGGAATGGCCTTTCTATCCATTCTATTTCTATGGAAATTACTTTAAGAATGATAACTTATTTTCAGGAAGTCAATACAACTTCATTGTAACAATAATACGTTACTGCAACAATATCTGACCTGCCTTTTAAGCCAAACAGCTAACAGCTCATCACGTGTCCCTGATCTTAACAGGAGTGTATCCGGGCGCTGGGAAGGAACAAACCACACACTCCCTTCAGGGCCAGCAAGCTCACCCAGGTCCTCCGGGATTCCTTCATCGGGGAGAACTCGCGCACCTGCATGGTGAGTTCATCATTAGTGCCTGTTGGGCCGGTGCTTGTATTAAGGCCTACAGCGGCTGACCCGGCACAACACAGGACACACCAATGAATTTCTCTTTGCCTCTGTCCCATCCAGATAGCCACCATTTCTCCTGGCATGACATCCTGTGAAAACACGCTCAACACGCTACGATACGCTAACAGGTGGGCACTTAATCCAGCTGGTCACGGGGAAACTGTCACTTCAAGCAGGAAGCTCGGTCTGACACAGTGATCTGGTAGAAGGCACACAAGACCACCTCTTCATTTATTTCTTTAGGTTTCTATAGTAATCGATCTCTGATACAGTGTGGCAAGGACCCTGAGCACTATCTATACAGCTGTCTCGTGGTTTTAAATACTCTCGTAAAAACGACACTCTTTGTAATATATACAGCAGGTGAATTCATTCTGATGATAAAGACTGAGTCTCTGTGTGACATGGTACTTCAGCTCAAGACAAGCTCTCTCTCTCTGCTGGTATTCCTGACCCTCTCACCTCTTTTTCCTGCCTCTCTCTCGTCCCCATGCTGTGGGCGCTGTGCAGAGTTAAAGAGTTTGGGATCAGTCCCTCAGACATCCCGTTCTCCCAGGGAGGTGGAAGTCTCTCTGAACTCTCTCCTACATACCAGTACCGTGACCTTGCCAACTCTCCCAGCAGGTCAAGCTCCTCCCTGCTGTGCCTACACACGTTCCTGCATGCGTTTCTCCTGGTTACATTTCATGTTAGCCTGCAGCAGCAGTATAATACAGAAAACACTTTTTATTCTTCCATTATTTCTTCCATAATTTTTTTTACCTGTCATCAGTGGAGCGTCTGTTTATGTCCTACTTTTGTTGCATCTGCATGAAACAGTATTTTCTTCACGTTCTCCAGCCTTTGCATGCTTCACACATTTTGTTGCTCATCTCACGGACAATGTGTGTATGTGGACATTTGATGGAATTGCTTACTTTTTATTTGGTTTCATACCATTTGTTATGCTACATGACACAATGAACTGTCACACCTGTCATTTAACAACTTCTATTGATACAAGGATAATGCCATGGCTAACAATATGCCATTTCCAGCCAATTTGTTTTACCAGCCACTGGTGTAGTAAATGGTGACCACCCTCAGTGTGTTTGACCCAGGTCAATATGGTTAGGCTTTGGAACTTATTAGGTCAGTCACTAGGCCTGCTTCTACAGGCTGTCTACACGGTCCACAGCCCAGTAGCTTAGTACCAGTATTGTTGTGCTATCATGCCATCTCCTTGGCCCTCATTGTCGTGACAAGCATGGGCCCATATTACTTTATAATCCCATTGAACAACACGGGACCCTATGGCTTTATAATCCCGTTGACCAACACGGGACCCTATCGCTTTATACTTAAATTTAGTGTTTTACAGTTTAATCCCAGAGCAATAACTTCTGCTGGAACGCTGTTGGCTGTGCATAGTGTCATTTAGTGTTGTGACACTTTCATTTGTTCAACACACCATAACATTCAGTCAACATCATGAGTCACAGTATCCAAACAATGCTTTTTAGTAACCCATAATGCTCAGTGTAGTGCAGCGGGCTGACCAGTGTGCAAACTGCCCCACAGAGTGAAAGAGCTGACGGTAGACACTAATCAGGTAGTGGAGGGTGTTCGACCAAACGTACACGTGGACGATGACTGGGACCACCTGGGCAGCTCCCCTCAGAGAGACGACCTCAAGCTGCTGTGTGAGCAGAACGTAAGCAACGCGCTTTATACACTCTAAATACAGGTCAATGCTTTGCAGCTGTGCGTGTTGTTGCCACCGCAATCCAGCTGTGAAGGTGTTGATGTGGTTGTGGTTCATGCAGGAGGAGGAGGTGTCCCCACAGCTCTTTACCTTCCATGAGGCTGTATCTCAGATGGTGGAGATGGAAGAGCAGGTTTTGGAGGACCACAGAGCAGTCTTCCAGGTCTGGTTGCATTAACACACTGCTCCTTTACACGCTTTACACGCGCTGTCTGGGTTAGAACCAAATCACTGAACGTTCATCCGTGGGGACATGACTGATATAAGTGAGCGTTGTTGTGAACAGGAGTCTATCCGGTGGCTGGAGGATGAGAAGGTTCTGCTGGAGATGACTGAGGAGGTGGATTACGACGTGGACTCGTATGCCACTCAGCTGGAGCAGATCCTGGATCAGAAAATTGATATCCTCACAGAGCTCAGAGGTGCTCACCCCACACGTTATTAGAGTGACACCTGTACCATTTCAGTTAGACGTATGTAGTCGATTAACATGTTCTTCTCTACTCAGATAAAGTCAAGTCGTTCCGCTCGTCACTCCAGGAAGAGGAACAAGCCAGTAAGCAGATCAATTCAAAGAGGCCGCGTGCTCTCCTATAGACGTGTGAGGAGAACATACAGCTACATCACCACTAGACACAACTGTCTCACACTGTTAGAAGTACTTCTCAGTTTTCCAATCACGTCCGACGATTGGATTTATCTTCCTGCTCTTTACGGTCAATGCTGTTCTTAAAATTTTATCTGTAAAAACGGGAGGGAAAGGCACATTTGGACCCTTTTGCATTAGATTTCTTTGGGACATGTTTCTTTGTTGTGGGTTATTCCTTGTTCACACAGAAAAATGTAATTACATCATACAATCTCTCAATGCTATCTCATTTTGCTACTGGTCAGAGAAGTGCCCTGTCTGTAGCACATGGAAGCTGAGCTCGTCTCTCACCAGAGTTCATTTCTGGAGATTGAAAAATGTGACACTTTCATTGAAGGGAAATATTTTTCCAAAAACCTGTTTCACTGGATTTATTTTCTTTAAAATTGTTTCAATATCTCAACAGACAACTAAACCAGGCATGACAAACTTCAGCTGCACTGAAAATGGCGTATAATTTTCAAAGTATGCAACATCTGTCGGGCAATGTCAACAAGGATTTAATGTTTTGCAACACAGTGGTAGAGCACTCCGTATGGCCTCACCATGTATGTGGTTGGTACCCTGCTCAGTTGAGTAGTTGTACACCTCTGTTATACACTAGGGCCTGGGTCACTTTCCAAAGTTTCCTCTGACTTTGATAGTAAGCTAATCGAGCTGCACTGTTTCTCCTCTCTTTCCTTACATGCAGATTCCCTGCTCAAAATGTTCATGTCTAGTGTGATTCAGTTTTGTGCCATTCTCAGTCACTCCATTTGTTACCCATTTCCCTTTTACTACTGTAAAAAGTTTATTTGCATTTTGTAAAACATTTTAAATTAAACAAATGTATAGTAAACACTGCTGACCTACTGCCGTGTATGTTGCTCAGTGTCCATACCAGATGGAAGTAATAAAGAATAGACAGGTGGACATTAATGTGGATGACAAACACTGGAATTACTACTCAGGTCCAAGAATGAAGTGATAACATACAGGATCTAGATTATTAGCCTTAAGCACAGTTTCCATCTTCATGGACAGTGAAGCTGAGCTAATGTTGATGAGCAGTGTGATGTCCTGTGTTTGTAGGGACCAGGGAGAATGTGTCACTAGGTGCTGAATATCATTCAAATGAAACCAGGACAAATATTTTTTACTCATCATATTGCAACCAAGCATATTAGGTCCAGCTCGTGCCTTGGGATAGCTTTCTAATGCATAGAACACACACAACAACAGGTGATTCTTTGACCTGTTTTATACACACACGAACAATGCAGTTCATTTCACTGATGTTGAACAGCTCACGTCCCTTGAAAGATCCTGGCTAGAGGGTCTTGCTACAGCCGTCAATGGGATGACTCTTGGATGACTACCTGATGGTTGGGTCACCCACCATGTTCATTATAAAGTCTCTGTATTTCTACTGTCCAGAATGATCTGTTAGCAGAAGTGAATCCCAGCAGTGTTGAATGCATGGAGGAGTCTGGTGACAGAAGGAGTGTGAACATTATTACCTGAAATCTCCCAACAAACCAAACAAGGTAAACACAAAAGATGCACTGCGTATCCCCGCTGTCAGGTCAATCTACAACACTTCAGAAATTAAAGAAAAATACATTAAGACCTTTTTCAATTAGAGCTCCCGTAAACTTGAAGCTCCAAATTTTTTCACTTTCTGTTGCAGGGATTTTCTAGGCGGGATTGAGGCATGTATCTATAGAAAGTACATAGATCGATTTGATCTCCAATTAAAATGGGTTGGATTGAATTTTCCTCCCAATGCACATGATCTCCTTGTGGATTTAGTTGACTTTGGTATAGAAGCCCATCATCTGTAGTTGGCTTCCCATAAGAATCAGGGAGAAATGGATTACGTTTGTAGTGAGTCACGTCAAGCGTGCAAAAAATCCTAGTGATGAGCGAGGTGTGCAGCAACCATTTCACAGATTTCCACCAGGTGTTAAGACAAATCTGTCTAACTACCACACAAAAAGGATCTGCCAGTTAGTGCCAGAGTTTGCTCCCAAACATGTCCCCCCCCTTCTGTTTTTTACGGTCCTTTGAATAACATAAATAACCAAAAATGTTAAACAAATCTGCCAGTTAGCAGAGCCTGATTGTATATGTAAGTAGTGTTCATCTCAAAGCTACTTCATTACATTTCTTTGTCTTTTTGCAGATCTGGTAAACTAGTAATATGCTGTTTGCCATTACAGCTCTGATCTGGAAAAAAGGCTACTTAACATTGTGCTACATTTTGCACTGCACATTAATTCATTGCTGTTGGTAATTTCTATAGCGATATGATCTTTTGACTGTTGCCATGTGCGATTGTTTACATTTGACATCAAATTCATAATAATTAATGTGTACATCGGTAGGAGAGTCAAACTACCAGACAAATCTGCATTGTTTACAGAACCTTTGTAAGATCCAGTTATTACTCTTCACAACCTATTTTGAATAACTTGCCTTGGTACTTGATTCATGAAAGGGTTTGACTACATACAGAGTCGTGGTCAAAAGTTTTGATAATGAAATTAGTATTGGTCTCCACAATGTTTGCTACTTCAGTATTGATTATGCTAATTGCCATCTACTCCAGAATATCATGAAGAGTGATCAGATTAATTGCAAAGTCCCTCTTTGCCATGAAAATTAATTCCCAAAAAAAGTTACTGCATTTCAGCTCGGCTACAAAAGAAACAGCTGCCATCATGTCAGTGACTGTCTCGTTAATACAGGTGAGAGTGTTGACGAGGACAAGGCTGGAGATCACTCTGTCATGCTGATTGAGTTAGAATAACAGACTGAACGCTTTAAAAGGAGGGTGGTGCTTGAAATTATTGTTCGCCCTCTGTCAACCAAGGTTACCTGCAAGGAAACACGTGCCGTCATCATTGGTTTGCACAAAAAGGGCTTCAAAAGCAAGGATATTGTAAGATTGCACCTAAATCAACCATTTATCAGATCATCAAAGAACTTCAAGGAGAAAGGTTCAATTGTTGTGAAGGCGGCATCAGGGCGCCCAAGAAATTTCAGCAAGCACAAGGACCGTCTCTTAAAGTTGATTCAGCTGCAGGATCGGGGCACCACCTGTGCAAAGCTTGCTCAGGAATGGCAGCAGGCAGGTGTGAGTGCATCTGCATGCACAGTGAGGAAAAGACTTGGAGGATGGCCTGGTGTCAAGAAGGGCAGCAAAGAAGCCACTTCTCTCCAGGAATAACATCAGGGACAGACACACAATACTTGTGTTATTCTCAAAACTTTTGACCATGACTGTAAATGTTTTCATCCGGAAGCACAGATATGCAAGTACCCTAATCCAGATGTACTTACACCATGAAGTCATCGATGTCCATGCTCCTGGCTCGCTTCTCACTAAACTCAACCTCCTGCAGGACACTCTCGATCTTCTTGGTGATGCTGAAGTCTGCTGGGATATCCTGTCAAACATAATGTATGTAACAATCCATTATTGACAAGTGATGTCACAATGTAAAAAATAATTTGATCGATGTGATATAGGAATGATAATATAGGGAATATGGAGAGGCCAGTTTGAGGTGTGTCCTTACCAGGTTGTGCAGTGAACAGTGAATCCTGTAATTCTTCTCCAACAGCTGCTCAACTGCAGTAGATCTAGAAACAACGTCAGAGTTTGTGTCAACGTCAGTGTGTGTGTCAACGTCAGTGTGTGTGTCAACGTCAGTGTGTGTGTCAACGTCAGTGTGTGTGTCAACGTCAGTGTGTGTGTCAACGTCAGTGTGTGTGTCAACGTCAGTGTGTGTGTCAACGTCAGTGTGTGTGTCAACGTCAGTGTGTGTGTCAACGTCAGTGTGTGTGTCAACGTCAGTGTTTGTGTCAACGTCAGTGTTTGTGTCAACTTCAGAGTTTGTGTCAACGTCAGAGTTTGTGTCAACGTCAGAGTTTGTGTCAACTATTTGATGCCGACAGAATACTGTGGATTGCTTTCAGTATTTACTCCCTTGGACCTTTTCCACATGTTAATCTGTTAACATGTGACTGAAATGGTTGTCATAGTGATCTACACAAATATATATGGTCAAGTTAAACAAGGAACTAACAAAACACTACAAAAACAAATGTGGCCTAAATGTGAAGACTTAGTAACTGTCTGCTTTATTTTCAGACACATTGGAGGCTCTATCATGGCTATGCTGGACATCAATCAGCAAAGACAGAGGTAGTCACCTTTCACTTGGAAAGTAACCAACAAAGAACTGAGCTACACTTCACTTTGCCAAATACAGTGAATGTTTGAGTAACCAAATTACATAGTTCACACGTTTTGGGAAGTCCCTACTGAAGACCAAGGTAATCAGGTAAAGAGTGTTCATATCTTACCGGTGACCATGATTTATAAACTTTTTTCTCTTTCTCCTGTTTTATAGGTCACTGTTAAGATATGAACACCTTTTACCTGATAATTTTGGTCTTCAGTAGGGACTTCCCAAAACTTGTGAACTCAGAAAGGTACTTTTTCCACCTCTGCTGAAATGCTAAATCAAGTGCAAAACATGCTTTCTGACCATGATCACGAACACCTTTACAAAAGACAAGGTGAACACAAAAAAAACATTTGGTGCAGCTGCTGTTAGCGAACTAAAAAGCAGCATTCAAAAAGTTCACCTTGATTTCAGCAGTGTTGAATTCAATAAATTTGACAAAAAGATTATAAATTGTACAGTCCTCCCTAAATGCCAGGACTTCACACTCTTCAGTTTTGCTTAATCCTGTATCTCTTCCAAAAGTCTACTAGATTTATTGCTGATCTAGAATCTGCTGGAAGACTGCATACAGATTAGCCTGTTCAAACCTAGATTTATTGATGTGCAGGTCACCTTGTAATTTTAATTTAATTAATTAAACGATGTAGCCTTGGTAGTCAAATAATCTCTTTACATCACAGCCAGAAGAGGACTGGCCACCCACCAGAGCCCAACTACCCCCCCCAGAGAGTTGCCACCCCCGAGAGAGAGTCCCCCCCGAGAGTGAGTTATTCCTAGCCCCTCTAGGAACTCTAATTGCTTTCAAATATTTTGTCATTGACAAATGAATTATTCCACTGACTTTCAAATTGGAACTGACAAATTAATCAATGGTAATCATATTTTAAAGCAAAATCAGAAAATGACCAAACTTTAGCAATATGACACTTACAGATTATCAACTGAATATCCTTTCTTTCTTTCATTCATTTTATTTATTATACAGGAAAGTTAAAAGTAACAATTCAGTTACAATATAAACGGGCCTGACTCAGTTTAAAAACTGGTTACCAGCAGGTTCCTGTTCTGCAGACTAAGCAGACATAGAACATAATTACGACACATGAGGACAGGAACATTTATACAGGACATTAGCACGGGCTAAACAGATAAAAACAAATAAAAACTTTGGTTTTGTACTTACTTGAAACCTGCGTTGAGTGTTTTGTTCTTCCGTACAAATGCAATTCTGACGAGACCATCCCATTCCTGATGAAGAAAGATTGGATACTCCGAATTACAATAACTAAATGTACCCCTGATTACAATAACACCTAGGTTTGACCCTGATTACAACAACAGCTAGGCAGAGGTCACATTAGCTTTCAGAGGTCTGCTTCCAAAAACACAGACTCTCCAAAAATGCATTTTAAAGATTTTTCCTGCTTTATATGTGGGTGTACTAGCTTCACTAGAATACTGTGAAGTTGAATTTATGAATAACTAATTACAGTAATAAAATCTGAAGGATAATGTAGTGATTGTTCTCGATCAGCAGTGTAGATAAGGGTTAAAATAACACCTAAGTGTACCCCCGATTACAACAACACCTTGGTTTTCCCCTGATTACAACAACACCTAGGTTTACCCTTCTTTGGCCATGCAAGACTAATCCTCTGGTAACAACACAATGTCTGGTAAGAATGCTAGTTTATTTGCACATTTGGGAGTAGAGAAAAATAAATGTTCCAGAGAGGAACAACTTTTACAACTTTTCCCCCCGTGTGCGACAGTGATCCACTTCCCCCCGTGTGCGACAGTGATCCATTTCTTACATATTCTTCTTACCTGGAAATTAACAGGAGGTGGTGGGTTCTTAGGCTCTATCCTGACGACACTCGACTCCACTTTAGGAGGTGGACGGAAATTGTTTTTCCCCACCTGAGCAAGACAGAATTGGAATAAGAATGAAGCAACAGTAGTAACATAGTTGAGAAAGTACAACTTTGTGCATAATGAAGTCAAAGACTGGGTAACCAGTGTTGCTTCATTCTTTAAACAGCACACTGCTTTGAGAAAGGCCCAGTTGGAAGGCCGGCCAATAGAGCCACAGACCTTCATGAGGTGATCGACACGAGCCAGCAGTTGAGTGTTGATGGACAGCCTGCAGTACAGCTTGTCTCCTGGCTTGGCAACCAGACGCATTGCAAATTCTCTCTGGAACATCAGCACTGCACATCTGACAAGACACCAATAATTATACATGGGCATTCTATCCGTGACTGAACAACCTGTTGTATTATATAATGAATGCACACAATTACTAGTCCCTGCTTTCTGTATTTGGACAACCTCTGTTCTGCAGTCTGATGACAGTTGAAACAAATCAACCTGCTCTGCCTTTAATGAATACTGGGACGTTGGATCTCCTTCTAGAGCAAGCATTTAACTATACTGAATGGATTGTTCTGTAGTGTGCATATGCAAACAACTTTTGTTTTCACCAAAAACCAACTTGGTCTATCACAAAAATATCAACAACAAAAAATGTATCAGGCTATCCTACAATGTGTACTTGTCATTGCCCAGCCGTCAGGTTTACTGATGAATAGAAACATAAATGATTAAAAGGTGTGGATGCAGCCAGCTGGTCCTGTGTAACACACTAGTTAACAACACGGCACCTTAAACATCAGGGTTGGATTTCCACATGTGGACAGTATGAAAGTTGTATCCCCTCAACACAAAGTCTCTCTGGATAAGTGTCTGCTAAATGATGTCATTGTAAAAATGTTGCTTACCTGAAGAAAGGCCTGTGCAGAAGTAACTTAAAGACAAACGGTGATGAAATCTGCAAAACCAAGACAAAGATGTCAGTAGTTAACCACTTTTTCTCCTCTTTCCTCATCATTGTAACAATACTACCTATCTACCCCCAGATGGCGCTAGCCAATTTGAACATGGGACTCATTTACAGTCAATGTTACCCTGTAGGCAATTTAATCAGCTATTACCTTACTGTGATGGCAACTCTCTAAAATTAAGGGGTTTTACCTGATAGGGTAGATTGGCAACACAGACATCAAAGAAAGGCAGGTCTGTTTTCAGGACATCTCCCACCAAGACCTGTAGTTTGCTTTGCATGGGCCTATGAAACACAGCATTCAAGTCAAGTCAAGTTTATTTATCATGTGCATCGAATTACATACATCATCCCATACAGAGAAATTCTTTTTGACATGGCACGGCGATTCTATGCAGTGGGCTTAAAAACAAGAATTACAACAATATAAGAGTTTTAAAATAATAATGGCAATAGTAATAATAATACTAAACGCTATGTACTAAGCAGTGGTCTGGAAAATGTACAACAGTAGAAGTAGTAAATATTATAGATTGGCATGGAAAAATTGCTTTTAAAGGTGTATTTGAATTCTGCTACATCAGATGTAGAGAGCATAAAGTGACCAGAGAGTGCTAGTGCTCAACAGACGATTTGCGATCAGTGTCTGTGTTCCATGTTG
>JACXGM010027133.1:0-14646 GCA_016801145.1 Umbra pygmaea
TATTGTTTTAATAGTTTGAATCCTGCTCACAGATTAGCCCAGGGGTCTTGTGAATGGAGGTCCACTGTCCGGGGTTGGGTCAGGTAATATAACATGGTTGCAGTGCATTGTTGGCTTGGGTACCTGTGAACTCAATCAAGGTAGAGGATTGTAGACCGCATTCCTTTAAGCGTTTCTGAAAGGATTACAGTCTATACTTCTAGGTTGAGAAAGCAGATCGATAAAAAACAGATAATTTGTGCTGCGGAGGGCAGGCGTCACAAAATCAACTGTCATGAGTCGGCTGGGAAATGGGGCAGTGAGGCGGGGCCTTAATCACACGTTAGATGTGCTGAGACATCTTATATGCTCTTCCCCTATATGTCATCTCTCAGTCAAATTCCAGGTATGTATAAATATTTTCAAAATGAAAGTAGTTCCGATTCAATACATCGACGCTTTAATACGAAATATGTGTTGATTTCACTGTAAACACTATGGGTTCCTTTTCGCCAGGCACTCAAACACCTTCATTCTTCGGAACTTGACGTGTAAGCATCCTATTTATCAAGAGTTCCAGGCTTAGAAGGGTTAGCTATTTCTACACATCTTGAATCAGAATGCATGGCACTGAAGGTCATACCATGCTTAAAGTTGTTTAGGTCACCTGGATTGCTCCTACACAGTGCAAAGTCGCATGCCTGTGGCTTGCTATATAGAGTTGGTACAGCAGAAGGGCTGATACTGTTCGATCAAATATATGCAGCACATGAGCCAGAGTCCTAGCTTTCAATCTGCTCTTAGGGTCAGATTTCACAGGCCAACCATCTGTTTTAGTCTCATCCTTATGCGATGAAGTGTGGCTCTGGATCAGATAAGGAGGATCCATCATTTGTATGCAGGGTTTACAATGGGCTGCTCATTTCAAGTAGTCTTTATTCATTTGAAAGCAAATTCTATGTACCGTATGATTAATGTATGTGCCTGATTTTATTTCAAGTCTGGATCTCGTGGGCTCCGCATGGCGTGGGCTAAGACGCTGCTTTGCAAGACAGCTATGTTCCAGTGGTCACAAGTTCAAATGTAACCACAGTTTATCAGAGTTTGCCCGGAGCCACCGCACGAGGCAGAGCAAACTGGCACAGCGCTACCTGGGATAAGTACAAACTATGTTGGTTTTAACATATCTTGCTATGCTGCTCTCCAGCGACTCCTTGTATGCAGAATGGCCACATGTGAGTTCTGTCGCGGAAATAAAGTTGGAGTGTAATCCTCCTGCACATGAGCTAAAAGCTTCTGTGTTGGACAACCAGCGCGATAAGATTTGGTCGGCTCTGCGACGTGGTTGGAACCATGTGTGCCCTTCACCATCCTGCAACTGTTGAAGGAATTGTGGAGCTGCTGACAAGGCAGGGTTATGGGGAAATTCGACATACCCAATTGGGAGGGGAGACAACTGTACAAAAAAAACTGTACAAGTCCGCATCTCTTGGTCCAGCAAATAATGATCCCGAAAGAAAACAAAGACACAGAAAAAAATAACATACAATACGCAATGATTTAAAACAGATTATGCAACTGAAATGAAAGAAAAAGTGTCCTACTGTTCACCACTACAGACTGAATTCTGAATTATTTTTTAACAAAAACCTTTTGGGCTTCTGGGCTCTAGATAACTTCAGAACTGGTCGGTTTTAGCATTCTCCACAGAAACAAATGTAGTCCTACTGTAGATGGCTTTAGTCTTTAAATATGTCAGGAAAAATACCAATGATGGTTCATTTAAAAAGATATATCATAAATGGTTCAACAACAAAACACAACCTCTTTAACCTGGTACCCAGTAGATAAATGGCTGGCAGACATGATGTTAAGTGATTTTTTTTATCTATACAGACATAACAAACAACAACTCAAGATTAAATTATCCTAGGTCTGTTTCATAAAACAATGTTATTTTGGCCCTACAGCACTATAGCAGACAGGGAGGCTGAATCTCATTGTGTCTTTTAAATCCTGAGAGAGGATTATCCCAAGTCAAGCAGGTCCTGTTTGGGTTATGCTGTCCTCAGTAATCGTACATTAACTAAGGTCTACTACGGTATACGGACCAAAGATTATTGGCACTTTTGATTAAGATGAGCAAAAAAAGCAGTCTATAATAAACTTACAATTGCATGACAAAATAACTGTTTATAACAAATACAGGACAACAAACTTTGGATTTCTGTATCCAATGCTGATTCCAGTATTTTGGTGAAATCCCTGATATCGATATATATCTGCTTGAGTGTAAAAATACTATTTTCTGCATTTATTTTTGGTTAAAACTGAGCAGGACTTGATGCGCCCTCGTCTTTAACGTCGTACTAGAAATTTTTCTAACGTTCATAAAAAAGGCAATTGCTCTCAAACGATCCATCACTACCGTAATTCTAGTAAAACAAAAACATCACTACCGGTAACACAGCGGTGGTGCATTAGCAAACACAAATGAAATTATGCCACTTTAAATGAATGTAACCATTTTTATTCTCACTTACCTGAGATGCAGACTTCCCCGGTGTTAGCTACACTGAATGACAATGTTTCAATTACATTTCTTGAGAGAAAGCTTTTGGCACAAGCTCATGGGCTCATAACCTCTATTTATTACATTAATTACTGGGCAAGTCCACAAAACCTATTTTCACCAGCCTATTTCTTTGTATTTTGCTTAGGCCACTGGCTGAATTCCAAAGAGGTCACTATTGATTTACACAAGCTACATATTTACACAGGCAGCCCAATTCTTATCCAGTAACCAGAACAGCTAGTTTAGCAAAAGATCAGAATTAGAAACACTGCCATATGTAGCCTGCCATTCAATATATGTTAATAATACACAATTTAATGACAGAGACAAGGATTACTTCACCACCTCCCAACAGCTATCTGTTTAGCTAACCAGTAACCATGGTTTAAAGAAATTACAAAAACACATTCATTGTCAATAAAAAAATGCATGCTTCTATTTCTAAATTCACACTTTGCTCTATCAATGATATACGATATGCGATGGTATGTTCTGTTAAAAAAAATATTGAAGTTAGAAAAAGTCTTGTTTTTTACATTTTGAATGCATTCAGCCCCAGCAGGAGGAAAAGCTAGCTCACAGGCTTTTTCTGATTGCTGACATGTCAGAAAATGTAAGCTTGAATCCACACAACTGACATTTATCAAATAAAATATGTTATGTACCAAAAGTAATTGGGCTTGCCGGTTTTTGTGTTCACTGTGTAAGAACATTTATTTTTATTTTTGAATACTTATTATATCACAAAGTTTCATCTAGCGTATTATTGTGGACAGAGCCATATAACCTATTGATGTAGCATTCCCGCTAGCTCAACCCTGCTCTCCCTGAGTGATGGAGCAGCCTGATGATCGAGACATTCAAAGAATTACTTCAAATGATTTAGGAAAATACACAAATGATAGCTCCTCATCATGTCACCTTCAGATTGTGCCCCAGTTTGGGTAGCAATATACGTTCATGAATCCAGAACACGCATGCACTCTGGCAACAGAAGTTAGGAAATATTTTAAGGTATTAAGACCCATGTAAGTGAAGCTAGGCTACATGCGGCTGAGCAGGTCTGCCCAAATCAGTTTTTTTTCCACTAATTGGCCCATTAATTTTACATCAGAAGATTTTACATCAATCCAATCCGTTCTTTGTTAGAATAGATTTGATTGGATAAAAGACAAAGTAATGACCAAATACGTTCTTGTTCATCCATGCACAACAAAATTGGCTACTTTATCAAATATCAGTAAAAGTGGATTAGATGCCCACTACTTGGTCCTTAGCTACTGGTAACTGTGACAATAACAGTAGGAATTCAACACGAGATGAATCATAATGTTAAATGCAAACTGAAACAATGGAGGGTTTGGAAAATATATTGACTGCCACTTACATTTGGTCCAATATTCATATTTTAAGTAATGACCAAAATACTGGTAGAAACAGTCCTTTCAACAGTACCTTGCTCTCGTGAAACAAATTGAATAGTTTTGAATCAAAACAGATAATATTTATGCCCCAAAATAACCCTCCAGCGTCATGGTATTGTGGATTAGAGTATAAACCTGCCAAGGAATTAAAGCCGGAGAATGACAATGCAAAGGGCTGTAAACTAAAAATCATAAATGACCTGCAGTCAAAGACCAGTCTGCTTTCCTCCCATCTGCCTCTAAACACCATTTTATATTTTTGGACTAGGCAGGGAAGTGAGAATACTATTTTTAAACTATAGACGTCCCACTCACGCGGGTGTGTTATATCACCATAAAGTAGGCTACAGTGCCAGTTCACTAGATACTACAGCATGTTATTGAAATGGAATGGTCGATACAAACATGTACAGTGAGGTGAATATGCACTGTAAAGCGTGATTTATTCGAGAAAACAATGTCTCCATTTGATACAGGCACCTTTCTGACACAGATTCAGCAGGGGTCAATACTAATTTATCCTGAACTCCATCTTTATGTGTTAGTTAGGGTTAGTGTATCTATATCCTCTGAACTTGTAGAAGACACAGCCATAGAATTAGCTAGCTATTACATGCATAGGGCCTTTCTACAATCGTTTAACTTAGATAAAAAATGGTTGCAAGACTTGTATCCTCTATATATAGGTTTTTGAAGCTAATATTTTGTCAACATTTCAACTTGAGAAATTTAACAAAACTTGTTCCACAAAACACTAGCTATGGCACACCATTTCATTTGGGTCTTTGCCAGATAACACTAGATGTGACAAATTACAAAAATGTATTATGGCTTGTTGTGACGTTATATAGTAGGTGGGATATATTGCATTAGCTTTTGATTGGTACCAGAATTCAGTTCATGATAATAACTACATGTATAATAAAAAACAAGCAAGCTAGCCAATTACATACTATGTCGCTGTTACTGCAATGCAGGGGTCTTCAAATTTGTTTGTTCAGGTACCCATACCCTTGCCATTATTCAACCCAGGAAACCCTGTCATTGTCAAATGTAGCCGATGTACTATAATCTGCTTTGAACATCAAATATATTACATGGCATTTGACATGAACATAGCAATTTGCCACACCTACAATACATTTTTGTTTGAAATAGTTTTGAGTATTATGTTTGGAAATTTTTCCAAGGCCCCCTGCAGTAGCTCCAGGGACACCCAGGGGAACCATACCCCAGATTGAAGACCCATGCCCTAAATCAACTGATTTCTGACATTGTCATTGCAAGTGTAAAACAAACATTATATTTACATATTATCTAAATGATCTTGGAGTGAATTTGATATCATAACCATAGTTGTAGTGTAAAAAAGCCCAAAGAAAACATTTGTGTAAGCTAACGGATCAAGGGACATTGTATGAAATCATGCAAAACTACTAATGTAAATATTATATTTAAAAAATTATATATTGCTCATATGAAAGATAGATATGCTTTGAAACTAAATATATACTTTAAAAACCATTTCACAAGCAGAGATATTTTAAACCTGCACTATGTAACATTTTTGAAAACTACAAACAAATATAAAAATTATGTTTTAGGACCAGTTAACTTTAGGACCTAGCATATTGGATCCAGGGGTTGAAATAATTGACAAATACAAAATAGCAAAAATAGTAGAATAGCAAAATCCACATCACAAGCAATGCATGCATATTATGGAAAAAACAATCATGTGTATTTTTTGGAAATTGGTAATATTGTTCCTGTGTTCAGTAAAAACATTTGTGAAAACTATTTTTTATTTACTTAAAATTCGGGCCGACATGACAAATTAATGGAAAGTTACGTAGTGCTGCTTTAAGCAATAAGGCACAAGGGTGTGGTATATGGCCAATATTCCATTGCTAATAATTGTTCTAATACACAATGCACTGCTTACAGCCAAGATACAGAACTGACCCATGGTATACTGGAAGAATACCACAAGCGTCTATGATGCCATATTTGATATTACAACCCAGTCATCAGTAAAATGCTGTGTTCATTCCAATGGTATCATATACCATGGCTTTTAGTCTATGTGAGCATTTGCACAAAAACAAAACATACTATATGATGTTGATGCCACCCCACATACAAATAATGTAGACATTACAGTAGAACATAGGCATTCTGAATACATCTGCAAGAAGTAAAAAAAAAAGCTCTTTACAGTACATCTTTCAAATGTATTTTGTGCACATTATGCCAAGATTGGCTGACTTGTGCGCAATATCTGGGTTTCTAACCATTCAATTCAGTCAAATGTACTTCCAAATGTCAGTCTCCTGATGTTTTTTTAAAGCTGTTGTTTTATTATTAGAGAATTCTACATTCCACCAGATTGTTTTTAAACCTATTTTAACTGATAGAGACAGATGTTTATCCACCCCTGAATGCCAATTTGTTGATGACACCTGTGTTAGTCAATGAATGACCTCAGAGACAAGATGGTGGAAAACAAATTGTATTTCTATTTCAATATCACCCAATTTATTTGTTTTTAAAACCTGCAACTGTAGATATTTGTGTACTGGATTTCCTGTATGACCCTATTTGGCTTCCTTCATCTTATTTCTTAATATTAAATTCCATTGGTGTTTAGCAACAATAAATATTATTTGGAAGAACACCTGCAAGTGAACCCTTGCATTTAGAAGACCACGTGGAATCTTATCAGTATGCAAATGTCAGGTTAAACATTCACTTGCAAGGCTTTAAACTAATGTGCTATTTACATATCGGGGTTTGAATAATTGCAGCTATGCTTAAAGAGTATTAGAAAACCGTGCCATGTCCTGAAAAGCCTGTCTCACAAGAATATCAAGCCTTTATTCGTGTAGCAGTATAAGCCCGACCTTAACAGGAAATGCTATCTACCTTAGTTAGCTACGTTAACTGTTATACTAACATGTTGTGGGGGAAGCTGCATGTGTGAGCTACAGTAGCAATGGAACGCATGACAAAGAGAGGCTTTCCAACCAGACACCCAACACAAGCCCCCGGGCTGTCAGTGTCATCCATGAGAGGCGCATGCTTTTTACTACAGCTGATAGGGGAACGGGTTCCCAAAATAACAGGTAAATCAAACAATACACGTCATATTATTTAACTGCTACAAAGCATATGTGAATATAAGCTAGAGTAGCTCATTAAAACTGAAAACACATGTAGCAGGTCTCCATACCTTAGCTTTACCGGCCTCCAGCTTCTTCTGTCTCTCTTCGTCTTCCATCACCGTTGTCCCTGTGGCTGTCAGAAGAAGAAAGGGGCTTCATGCGAAATGTCAGCTAATACGCCCAGTGTATGTAAGTAAGGTGACTGCTTGTTGACATTAAATTGGTTTGGTAATGGTCTCAAATCACTGCGACGGCTCGCATTTAGAGCAGACTCCTAGTTAGAGCCACATATCCGCCGCCATGTTATCCACGTAAACACGATACTGCTGTGATGACGTTTCCTACATTGCTAGGGTGCGTTCGGTTTTGTTCAACGTTTGCTGCGTTGCATGTCGGTTTCTACTGAACGTCACGCGTCTGCAAAACTGTACTTTTTAAAAATGTGGAAATTTCAATTGAACACAAACGGAGATGTACCTGGGTGATTTCATTCCACAAAATAACGTTTTGGTTATAAAACGTTTAGTCACCCAAAGGTTCTGTAGTTGAACACATTCCTTCGTTTTTTTTAAGAAATAGGGAGGGACCTATCCGAGTTTGTCACAAAACATTTAGTTTAGCGGTTGTGACGTATGGTACAGCGGTCAGATGGGGCAGTGGTAGGGAGTCAGAAATTTAGACAGAAGGATGAAAGTTTGATTCCCGACTGTGCCAAACTGTGTCCTTGAGCAAGGCACTTTACCCTACATTGCTGTCAGGGGATGTCTTTGAATTCACTGTAAATCGCTCTTGATAAGAGCATCTACTAAGTTGAATGGCTTGAAAGTGGTTTAATTAACTGTTGGGAGGTTAAGGATCCAGTATGCATATTTTTGGGACATGCATAATCTAAGTAGACTCATTATCTTACCAGAATTAGCTTGGCCCCACAGTGTTGTGTTTTCACCACTATAGCAGCCATTTTCTTACTTATCTCCACCAAAATGTGTGAGATTTCAGCCCTGCTAACTCTCACACATTGGCCTTGAGACACTCGCATTTGATTGGTTTCACATGGTGTGAAATCAAAGTGTGAAACCAATCAATGCTTGAGACTTGGCAGCCCTGTTTGAAATATGGTTAGCTAAAGTGGAGGAAGTATGGTTGACATAACTGTCAATCAAACCAGAGCTGCACAGTGACGGTTGCAGGGCGGGCCCAACATCTAGACAACAGCGGAGTTAGAGAGAAAGTAACAACCTCAAAGTAAGGGAGTATCAAGACATATCACATCCATGGGACATATATACACAGGCTTTAGACTGTAGAGTCATAAATATCCTGGAATGGATCTAAAAAAGATAAACCTTCAGAGATGGCTTTGTGACACACGCTTGGAGGAAGCATGTGATTGAACTTCAACCATCTCTCATCTGAGATGAGTTGCCAACAAGGAAAGGTTTAAAGGGGAATGAACATGAGAAATTGGATGAGTAAAAGATTATTTAAATGGATTAAATGGTCATGTGAACTGTAGGATAATCATACGCTCATGCTCCTTCATCTCATAGGCTCAACACTTTCCATATAGTTCACAGAAATATGTTGATTTAACAAGATTTAATTAATTTTGTCATCTTTGTTGTCTACCATTAACATTACCTTTAAACCTATCATTCCAAATGCCCCAGGGCAGTGATAATAAACTTACAGGGATGCGAAGGATGCCGTCTTTCGGCTGGAATGTTAAACAGGTGTCCTGACTCTCTGTGGTCACTAAAGATCCCATGGCACTATTCGTAACAGTAGGGGTGTTAACCCTGGTGTCCTGGGCAAATTTCCGATCTGGCCCTCATACCATCATGACAACCTAATCATCTCTATCTCTCAATTGGCTCATTCATTCCCCTCTCCCCCCCTTCTCTCCAGTCTGTTGATGCAAATAAGAAAGTGTTCTCAGTCAACTTGCCTGGTTAAATACAGGTTAAACAAAACTAAAGCAAGAGGAAGTTCATGGAATGTGTAAATGTACTTAGCGACTACCTTAAGTCGCTAAGTACATTTACACATTCCATGAACTACCTCTTTCTGATTCAGAGCTTGTGTACCATTTCATAGGAAAATGACAATGCAATGATGAGATTCCCACCAGTAATTATCTGTTAGAGGGACATTCAAGTTGAATCTTCATAGTCATATGTGGTAAATTCCCACAATGGCAGTATAAAAGACTGAATCTACACCCCTAACTCTTGTTTTTAACTGGTCATTCAGAACAGAACAAGTGCCCACCTAGTTAAATAAAGGTTAATATATAAATAAATAAATAAAAAAACAGAAGAGACTAGATATTTTTTCTCATACCATGTGTGGAAATCTATAATGACAAATATCTTTTGATCATATCCACAACTGTGGGGTTTCAACACTCATTTTGCACGGTCATAAAAAATATCGGTCCGACTTTTACACTCTGTGCTTTCATTTATAGCAGTGAGGGCAGCTTCACCTGTCTCGGGGAAACCTTCTCATAGTGCAAATAAAATGTAGATCAAGAAAGCTCACAGAGAAACATAGAGAAGCCTTTCATCTTCTAAACGGACGAGACCTACATACCAGCAGCGGCAGGAGAAGCAGGTCTGTGTCTCCTGTGTATAGGAGCTGTACAGCTGATGGTCTGACAGATCTTGAATTCCACCCATCTTCTCTTTGACATCCTTAGATACCCACTTTAAATCCCAAATAAAAGTATCTAGCTCCCGCCTGTGGAATGTCTGTTGTATGTGTGGCACGTTCAGGAAGACCTGCTGCCCATCTGAAAGTTTTAGCCTTTTAATAATAGATGGCTCTGAGCCTGGTCAGCAGCACAGTAACCCAAGCACCATCATGATAGCAAGGGATAAACAAATGAATCTGGAGGGACAGTATATCGACATATAACGTTTTTTTTTCACAAATAAAACAAGTCAAAACTTGTCAAAACAAGTAAAAAAAATTAAAAAATGATTTACAACCTTAGTTGGGGTCAATTCCATTTCAAAGTTAATGAAATTCTAATTTCAATTCCAAAATTTCGATTCTTTATTAAAGAGACAGTGATGCCAACAATGTTTGTTTTGTTCCAGTGGTCCTAATGAAAAGATTGTCTCTAAACGTTTTAGGCTGAGAATAGCATGGGTTATAGTGTTGTTCATAGATCTGTTTTCCTGTTGAAGGTTCCAGAGCCTGTCCAAAAGCTGTTGTCATAGCCTGATCCACATGAGGCTATAGGTGAAATATAACTGAGCAGTCATATCAGGAATCTGGTCACATCTGAGGTTTAGATTAATTCCGAATGGACTTCTGCAATAATATGTTAGCGCTAATAATATCTAAGCTAATAAACATAGCATCTAGAATAAATGGATAAATATTCCCAGCTTTCTTAATTTAATATTCAACTGTGTACACACAATATATAATACTCATTCTTACACTATACTTAGGCAGTGCAGTAAAGGTTGAAAAATGTTTTTCATTTTGACTGAATTTGATTTATTAAAAAAAAGCAAAGGCATAGGCCAACACAATAACTGTTCAACACATCAGTAGGGACACCCAGACCTGACACTCTTTTTAATGAGCTGTGGCAGAGATGGGAGTGTGGAGACTCTGGGGCCATCGTAATGAAAAACACTGTGTACAGTTGATTATGTGGACAGAACGGTAATATTGGGCCTCAAACCCACCAGACACGACTTAAATTAACAGAGAGGCCTGCCCTAACAAAGCAGCATGCTCTACTTGACAAAGCGGTAGAGGAAAAAGCCATTTGAATAATGAAGCGTGCTCTGTGTGCCATATTAAAATATGTATGAGCGCTCATCAAGGAAGATATGGAGGCTGATACCACTTCTCCTTGTCAAGCCCTTGAGCCGCAGCAATTGGAACTGAAGTGGACAGCTGACAGAGGTGCGCAGTTGAGTCAGCTGGCTGCTGGGGCTTTGGACGTTTGGCATGAATAAACTATAAGGGCCTTTTGTGTCTCATCGTCCAATGCAAGACAACACCTTGGTTCTCCCGTCCAGCCTTGAGAGGGACTGCTTGGAGGAGTTACTGGTCATTATGGCCTTTCCTACTATGGCCAGCACCACACCAGTACCAGAATAAAGGTTAGTACTGTGGGAACAAAACTAAACAAAGCAGATTACACTTGTTTTCATTAGGAACTTTGCCAACAGATAATGTGGTCATCCAGAGTCACATAGACTTTTTTTCCAGAGTGTTAAGCATGATCTTACAAGATAGTACAAGCAGCTGGTTTTAAAAGAACCAAAGAATTTTGCTTGTTTCATGGATTCTGTTTTTGCCATGGAATACATTCTGCAATGTTTTTTTAACCACAGCCTTCTGGCACCATCTAGAGCATTCCTGTATATTGCTAAACATAGTGATATATTGACTGGCTGAATCAAATTTCTCCTCAGGATCTCAGCCCTACAGTTGCAGGCAGGCAGTGTTGGGTAAAGCTACTTTTCAGTTACATTCCAGTTACATGTTGAGTTTACAAGTGTAGGGAAGTCCCGAAGTAAGACAAAATGATCAGGTAAATGGAGTTCATATCTTAAAAGAAACCTATAAAACAAATAGAAAGAGTAAAGAAAATATAAACCATGGTCACCAGTAAGATATGAACTCCATTTACCTGATCATTTTGTGTTAATTATCAACTTCCCAAAACTTGTGAACTCAGCAAGTAACTGGAATTTAACTGTACAAGCTGCTTTACCCAACACTGGTTGCAGGTTTATGTGTACCTCTACAATGTACATAATGATTTAAGAGCCTTCTCTTGGCCTGAACACTGAAATTGTATTTTAGAATTGATTGAAATTAATATACGGCTAGGTTCATGTCACAGCTGTATTTTAGAATTGGTTCAAATTAAGTTACTACTAGGGTCATGTCACATTTAGGGCTAAAACAGACAGAACATAGACAAATAGAGAGATAAACAACCAGAGATTATACAGTATATAGCAGAGAATGACAGAGAGACAACCAGAGATTATTATAGCAGAGACAGACAGAGAGACAACCAGAGATTATTATAGCGGAGACAGACATTGAGACAACCAGAGATTATTATAGCGGAGACAGACATAGAGACAACCAGAGATTATTATAGCGGAGACAGACATAGAGACAACCAGAGATTATTATAGCGGAGACAGACATAGAGACAACCAGAGATTATTATAGCGGAGACAGACATAGAGACAACCAGAGATTATTATGGCAGAGTCAGACATAGAGACAAACAACTGGAGATTATGGCAGAGACAGACAGAGAGACAAACAACCAGATATTATCATAGCAGAAACAGACAAAGAGACAAACAACTGGATATAATTATAGCATAGACAGCCAGAGAGACAAACAACAAGAGATTATTATAATAGAGACAGACATGGAGACAAACAAATTGAGATTATTATAGCAGAGACAGACAGCCTATTATGGCAAATCCATTGACAGGCAGACTATTGTAATATAGACAGGCAGACTATTGTAATATAGACAGGCAGACTATTGTAATATAGACAGGCAGACTATTATATTATAGACAGGCAGACTATTATAATATAGACAGGCAGACTATTATAGTATAGACAGGCAGACTATTATAGTATAGACAGGCATACTATTGTAATATAGACATGGCAACATATTATAGTATTGACAGGCAGAATATTGTAATATAGACAGGCAGACTATTATATTATAGACAGACAGACTATTATAGTATAGACAGGCAGACTATTATAGTATAGGTGGGGTGTTAGGGGACACTTTGACTGCATCCAAAGGTTCCCGCCTGGGACAGGGTTTACCAGGTATGATATGGAGTATGCCACCCCTACTACCATAGCACACCTAACACACTACTAATGAAAAGCAAATATATGAATAAAGATAAGGGTAAAGAGGCACTTCTATCACCTTTGCTTTTTTTAATGGTATGTTAATTTGGTATGTTTATTTGCTTTAATTTTATATTTAATCTGTTTAAAAATTTTATGTTTTCCTGTTTATGTAAAGCATCTTGAATTGCCATTGTGTATGAAATGTGCTATATAAATAAACTTGCCTTGCCCTGCCTTGCCTTGTAAGATTCTCATTCCAGCACAGATATTTTCCTATATTGATCGCTCTTACTACTGGATTTGGGTTGTTTCACTTTTTTTTAGTTTTTCTTTAATGTAAACACTTACTGTCAGTCACTTTGGATTAGAGCTTCTGCTAAATGACAAAAATGTGAATGAGGCTAAGGTTAGAAAAATAATTACATTACCTACAAATCTGTTTTTTTTAATAAAGCTGTAGGCCTACTAAATGCAGTAGTAAAAAGCCTTATCTACCAAAGTCTTAGAAAACCACAGGCTAATTTGTTAATTGTTCATTTAAAAGTGTTCTAATGCTTTTTTATTAGATGCTACAAAACCAACTAATACAAATGTAAACAAAATGAGTGCTTTGTTTATTTTACATTTAAGAAAATGAACGAGAAAGAGTAAATACACCAAAGCAAGACACCACTAAACAAGGAAGGTGCAGATTAAAAATTCATGCTTCATAATATGAACTCATATTTCCTCATATTGGATCCAGCCCACTCTTGTATAAAAGGAAATTAGCAAGACTATATAGCCCAGGGCCCGGTTCCCCAAAACGTTCTTATCGCTAAGTAGTTCTTAACCTATTCCTTAACCTCTCTCTTAACCTCATGGCACGGTTCCCGAAACGTTTGTACGCTAAGTATATCTTCTGTAAGTCCCACTTTCGTAAGGTTGGTCTGGACCATTCGTAAGCTCTCTCTTAGCGTTGTTTGAGCTCAAGCCGCTAGTCGCCGCCACTACAACAATGATTTTATGGACATTTTATAACTATAATAAAATATGTTCGCAATGGATACAGGCCTATTTAGGAAATTTACTTTATTTGGTATCAGAACTAATATGTGGTAATTAGCCTAGGCTATTTCGTAATGTAATTAAAGCGTTTAAATTGGCAATCATATTTGATAATTAAAGTCTGGCAAACAATTTGGCTCTAAATGGTTAAGATCTAGAAATTGGTAAGCATGGTGGTGTCCAGTAAGCGACCAACTATGGCAGTGATCTAACGTGTCCTTCTATTGAATCAAAGACGCCTCCGAGTCCGCGGCCATGTCAATTGTTTTATTCTGCAAAACTTTTGACATTTTGCCTGACGTGGCTATATTAAAAAAATGTTGCCTCCCAAGACAAGTCATTATGAAGCTGCTGGACCTTCTCAGACCTGCACTTGCCAGGCTAACGCGGCGGAATTTTGCTTTAAGCCCTGAAGTCCAGCTGCTTGCAGCGCTAAGGTTTTTTGCTCGAGCTTCATCGAGGTCGTGGGAGAAAGAGCCTACAATGTTGCACACGTTCGCACACGCAACGTTGTCGAGTGTGCAATTGGAATCTGGAAGCTGCGCTTTCGGTGCCTGCACAAGTCGGCAGG
>JACXGM010027135.1:0-14606 GCA_016801145.1 Umbra pygmaea
CCAGTCCTGAAAATGGCACCCCATGATCATGTACGGTTTAGGCTGTAGTATCGGTTTTACCGGAAGAATAAGAATAAGAAGAAGAAGAATACGAAACCTTAGAAAAACAATAGGGTTCTACAGCCCTGCTGGAGCTGTGAACCGCGTTGCTTTGCAACGACGGTTCCCAGCCCCTTCGGGCTTGGACCCCTAATTATTTGTGAAGAAGCAACAACAAGTGGGACACAATCATGAAGTGGATAGAAATTTATTGGATATTTCAAACTTTTTTAACAAATAAAAAACGGGCAAATTGGGCGAGCAAAATTATTCAGCACCTTTACTTTCAGTGCAGCAAACTCTCTCCAGAAGTTCAGTGAGGATCTCTGAATGATCCGATGTTGACCTAAATGTGTGTAATCAAGTCTCCATATAAATGCAACTGCTCTGTGATAGTCTCAGAGGTCCGTTGAAAGCACAGAGAGCATCATGAAGAAGAAGGAACACACCAGGCAGGTCCGAGATACTGTTGTGGAGAAGTTTAAAGCCAAATTTGAATACAGAAAGATTTCCCAAGCTTTAAACATCCCAAGGAGCACTGTGCAAGCGATAATATTGAAATGGAAGGAGTATCAGACCACTGCAAATCTACCAAGACCCGGCCGTCCCTCTAAACTTTCAGCTCATACAAGGAGAAGACAGATCAAAGATGCAGCCAAGAGGCCCATGATCACTCTGGATGAACTGCAGAGATCTACAGCCGAGGTGGGCGAGTCTGTCCATAGGACAACAATCAGTCGTATACTGCACAAATCTGGGCTTTATGGAAGAGTGGCAAGAAGAAAGGCATTTCTGAAAGATATCCATAAAAAGTGTCATTAAAGTTTGCCACAAGCCACCTGGGAGACACACCAAACATGTGGAAGAAGGTGCTCTGAGGGGTATTCCATAAAACTAGTTTAGAAAACAAGCCAGGCTTATTTTGGTTAGTCAGGCTTATTTTCAGTGACTTCCGTTCCATAAAGCTAACTGAAAATAGTTGAAACTCAGTTACCCTGGCAACTTATGCTGGGAAACTAACCTGGTCCAGGGCAGGCTAATTGTCAGGCTAAGCCTAGCTTGATGCGTAACCAGAATACCGTTAACACTGACCTGTGCTTAGAATGTGATGATATTACATCAGACTCTCTGGCATGCTGCCATTTCATATCGTGTAACCATTATCAGTCCAAAAATTAAAGCAAATGCACTTTCATAATAAATGTAATACATTTGAACATACAAAAAGTGTAACAAATGCAAAAAACTGAAGTTACATTTGTTTAGTGGGTTTGATCGTTGTAATTAATAAATTAAATGCCTATAAATAGGGAGCTCAAACCATATGTGTCGGACGCATAATCATGGCGTGTCCTTTCATTTGTAAGGTGGGGGATGAGGTATCAATAATCATATGCAGGGCATTTCAAAGAGAATGTACTTTCAGGGACAGGGCAGACCCATTGGCTTTTTCTGACAACTACCTGCTTGAGCGGTATGGATTCGACGGAAGGGACAGCATATTTGTAGATTACATTGTAGTTTCATGTGCTGTACTTGCTACATAAAATTGCCTGTCTGAGGAGAGGCAACCAAGTATGGCTGTAGAGGAAGACTGGGGTATTGAAGAAATATTTGAGGACATTGAAACAGGAAAGGTGACCATGGCCCTCTTTTCCCCGGACATGTCCTCTTTGATTACGGTTGTTTCATCAACACTGTATTGTGCTAGCTACACGAACGCAGAGTTTTTTTCATAGTCGAACGCAGATTTTTTTTCAGAATAATAGCGCTCATTCCAATGCATGAAATAATCGTTGTAAATTCATTTTAAAGCTAGTGAATATAATCAAATCAAATTATGTTGTGTGTTTAAGAAACTATTAAAATAGTTTGATAGGAAAAAAGATTAATGTTTTTAATAACGATTGTTAAAGATATGCAGTACACTAAATGTGAATATATTGTCTCATTTAAACTGAACTATTCCTCGTGCCAAAACCTGAGCTATGGATACATGTTCAATGTCTCAAACCCTCGAATACTTGAGGCAGTATAGCCGACAAAAGCTTATTTGATATAATTCACTATCTTTAAAATGAATTTACAACGAGTATTTCATGCAATGGAATGAGCGCCATTATTCTGAAACAAATGTTTTATTTTTTCTTCACTTAAATTGCTGCTGTCAAAGTTAGTCATTATTCTCTCACACACAAACACACACGTCAATGTATTCTGACAAATATTGTATTTGACTTTTATTGATTATAGTAATGTACATGGTGGCGCAGCATCGATTGCCTACTAGGAAGTAGTTGCTACACATTTAAACGATCAGCAATTTCTTGCCAGCCTTTCTCTTTTGTTTGATTAATTGCTGCGGTATTCTTTTTTTGGTAATCATATGTTTCGAAAAGCAAACGCTGCTCAGTCGCGGTGAACATCGATGCTCTTTCTTTCCCCTTATTTGCCATGGTATATTGATGAATCTATGCTCCACCATCAGAGCTTCTTAAGAATGGCGTGCACGCGCTATTAGCTAGACTACTTGAACCTAGTTTGAATTAGTGAGATCACATGAGCTTCAACTTACAGTTATGGAACCGACTTGAGCACAGCTGCTTAGTTCGGTTCATTCGAGTCTCGTTTAGGACTTTAATCTTCGCTTTTCTAAGCGACCTTTATGGAATACCCCCCTGGTCATACCAAAATTGAAGATTTTGGCAACAATACAAAACGTTATGTTTGGCGTAAAAGCAACACAGCTCATCACCCTGAACACACCATCCCCACTGTCAAACATGGTGGTGGCAGCATCATGGTTTGGGCCTGCTTTTCTTCAGCAGGGACAGGGAAGATGGCTAAAATTGATGAGAGGATGGATGGAGCCAAATACAGGACCATTCTGGAAGAAAACCGGGTGGAGTCTGTAAAAGATCTGAGACTGGGACGGAGATTTGTCTTCCAACAAGACAATGATCCAAAACATAAAGCAAAATCTACAATGTAATGGTTCACAAATAAACATATCCAGGTGTTAGAATGGCCAAGTCAAAGTCCAGACCTAAATCCAATTGAGAATCTTTGGAAAGAACTGAAAACTGCTGTTCACAAATGAGCTGTTTTGCAAGGAAGAATGGGCAAAAATTTCAGTCTCTCGATATGCAAAACTGATAGAGACATACCCCAAGCAACTTACAGCTGTAATCGCAGCAAAAGGTGGCGCTACAAAGTAATAACTTAAGTGGGCTGAATAATTTTGCACGGCCAATTTGTCCGTTTTTTATTTGTTAAAAAAGTTTGAAATATCCAATAAATTTCATTCCACTTCATGACTGTGTCCCATTTGTTGTTGATACTTCACAAAAAATTACAGTTTCATATCTTAGTTTGAAGCCTGAAATGTGGCAAAAGGTTGAAAAGTTCAAGGGGGCCGAATACTTTCGCAAGGCACTGTAAGTACCATGTATTATTATTAGCATACATAAAATGACAACCTATGTTTAACTCCCTCTATTGAAATACCCTGGAATAGAGGCTGAGGTCTGCAAAGCCACCAAAAGGGGCAATGGCAAAGAGTAGCGTCGACAGAGGGCGTCAACACTACTGTGCTGCTTGACTGCAACTGTAGCGTCGGACGTTGCTTTGAAAAGAGGGAAAGAGTGGCATAATACGTAGCTAACCAGAGTCTATCCATCGCCTCTAGTAACTGGGCTGGAGTATTCCATTCTGTTTCTCCCAGTTCTTTAGGCCTTTCGGCATCGGTCCACCTGTTTTCTCCTTTCCTTTCGTTCCTCGCTCCTTAAAGGCTGCCCGCAGCAAACTCCTAGCCTTAAATAAGGTGACAACAGATCACATCATTATTTTGTTTCATTCCATAAACTATTGACAACATTTCTCCCAAATTCTAAATAAAAATATTAAGAGCATTTGTTTGCAGAAAATGACAACTTGTCAAAATAACAGAAAAGATGCAGTGTTGTCAGACCTTGAACGATGCAAAGAACATCAGTTTATAAAGAATATACTGTTTTAACTTAGGAAGAGTTCCGAAATCAATATTTGGTGGAATAATAATAATTTTATTATAATAATAATAATAATTGACTTTCATGCATTTTGCCCTCCACTAGTCTTTTACATTGATGTATGGGGAATTTATGCCACTCCTGGTGCACAAATTCAAGCAGCTCAGCTTAGTTTGATGGCTTATTCTAGGGCCCCTCTACCTTCAGTCCAGCCTTTTCACACCCTGTCCAAAGTGTATAATCTTTACTATCCACAAAGAAAGACTTAATTATCAGTCAACCAGCACCCCTGCCCACATGCTGGTGTTTGATCTGCATGTCTTATCATCATAGTAATCTTATAGCAAACAATGAGCAAAACATGAGTCACTCAGTTCAAGTTCAGAAACATCAACAATGATTAGCATTGGAATTGGCGATTAATACAAAATGTTATGCAAATCACTCCCTCACGTTAAATAGTTTAGGTGCAACATCTCAAATTTCCTAATTGTTCAAAGAATTTACAAGAAATTCAGGGCAATTAGAAGTATATTAATAGACTTTTATTGCCCTCTATTTCTTGTGATAAATGTGGTCTATTTTTCTGCAATTATCAAAACCAAAGCACAATAATCTTGTTTGCTATATATGAAGCTTAATCCTCTACTACTATCTTAGTTGACTTGTATGACAACAAGTTTATGTCATGTTGCAGTCTTTGGAGGCATTGTAATTACATGTTTCTGAGTATGCCATGTTGTGCAACTTAATTGCATAAATCCTCACCAGAATAGATTATGACATGTAGACCAAATAGTTGAATTAAATTTTAAACATGTTTATATGTGAGGACAAGTCTAAACAAACATAAACCTTCCCAGTCAATAAAATGCTTGCTAGCAGAGATTACTTGAGATGAACACTGCAGATTATTTTTTGTGTCAGTTGGTGTCCACTGAAGTTTTAGTTTTGGTTAAATTGTGTGTCCAGTGTAACTTCTAATTTTTATGTTCTTACCCATAACTCAATTGTATATTTCTTTGATAAAATAACAGACGGAAGAAACAAAATGTTTACATATTTTTACTGTGCTCTAATCTTCAAGACCCCAACATTTTATTTTCTCCAAAATAGTGTACAGTATTTCTCCTTTATTGTCTTCTATTTGTTGTTATAAGCATACTTTTTTTCCTGACTGGGAGATCTCTGGATTTATACATGGTCAGAAAGACCTGTCCAAGTATTGTACATAAACTACACTGGACAAAAATCTAAATCTGTTTTAGTGAGCACTTCTCCTTTGCTGATATAATCCATCCACCTCACAGGTATGGCACATCATAATGCTGATTAGACAGCATGATTATTGCACAGGTGTGCCTCAGGCTGGCAACAATAAAAGGCCACTCTAAAATGCGCAGTTTCATCATACCGCACAATGCCACAGATGTTGCAAATTTTGAGTGAGACTGACAACTCCCACAAAGTGATTTAAAGCCACAACTGGTGGATTCGGTACAATGTGGTTGAATAGGGAGTGGACAGGCTTTCCGTAGACGGGCTCTGTTCATACTTCGAAAATCCCCCAGACATAGACCATCTGGAGACTTCTGACATACTATATTTGCGTACTATGATTTGGGACATACCGGAGCCCGTCTACGGAGAGCCTGTCCACTCCCTATTAAACCCAATTATTCCACATTTGGTTGCAGTTCCACCAAAATTCCACTAGGGTTGATGGCGGGCGAGTGCAAAATGATTGGGAGTCTATGGAGCTAGATGGCTAAAATTGTCTCTTTCCCCTGATTGTCGTTGAGAAATCTTAGATTTGATTGTAGTTTTTGCAAATTCAACATGGATTATTGAAAGTTGAATGAATAAGTACTTATGTCCTTCTGATTTCTTACAGTTTGAGTCGTTGTTGCCCAAAACACACTAGCATTCTGCTAATGAATGCTGATTGGTCAATGGACTGATTACGAGATCCCGCTTGATGGCATCCAACAGAGACTGAGCGCGAGCTTCACCCGCTTTTCTAGAGCAAGCCAAGATATGATTTTAATACACAGGGCTAGCATCCGGTTTGGAAAAAGTGATGCAAATGTGGAATTGCCTTAATCCTGCATTCTTTCTGAATTCCAGCTGGGAGCGACACATGTGGTTGCAAAAGAAGTCAGTTTCTGTGTGGTTGCAAAAGAGGTCGGTTTCTGTGTGGTTGCAAAAGAGGTCGGTTTCTGTGTGGTTGCAAAAGAGGTCGGTTTCTGTAGAAGTCTATGAGAAAGTCAGTCACTTCTCAATTCATTTATTACCTCAGTTTTCATAATGAGTTTATGGTCTCAATCGCTAGTTTTAAGTCTCCTGCAATACACAATGATGTAAATTCTTTTAATTATGGTCTCATTGATTTTTTAATTGGCGATAAAGCAGGGGGTGTTTTAGGGAATGGCTATGATGTGATTGATATTGACTGTGCCAGTGAAAGTGTGTAACGTAACGTAGAGAACAAGCAGCGTTGCCAAATCTCAGCTATGTCACAGTCAGATACCGCCTCTCGTCTAAAATCGTCACATCCGCAACCATGATGGCTGCGCCCGTAACTGCAAACTCGACGACTCAAATCAGATCTTCACAAACCAATGTGTGATGTCAAACATGTTAAGTCCAGTACTATATACAGTTCAGTCTATGTTTTAATAGTTAGAAAACTCTTATGTTGTTTGTTTGACTTACAGACAAAGATAGAGGTCATCAAGCAGGTTAAAGAGTCTACAGCTGAGTCCATGTTGAGAACCCAGTTCAAGATGGAGCTGATAGTGTACACACAGGACAACACATACAGTGACAGCCTGAGCAAGAGAAAGGTGGTAGAAGCCAACTTTGCAAGTTTTCAGCAGAAAACAAACAGCCATGCCACCCTACAAGAGATGCTGCTGCACCTGAAGTCATATTACAGTGTAAGTACTCTGATTCTTAGAGGCTTTGGACTTAAAACACTTAACAAGTACTTATACTTACATTTTCCACTACTTCTGAAATAGGAGGGAAATGGCTTGGTTTCGGGAGTGGAATAACACCTAAATTCACCAATTTCCTGAAAGCTCAAAGTTGTCTGTTGTTATTGTATGATTGTCTTTCTAGCACTGACAATTCATTGTTTTACATTTTAGAAAGCTCTTACTACTGAGTTGTTTTTTCCACCTAGCTTTTCTTAAATGCATGCACTTACTGTAAGTCACTATGGATAAGAGCGTCTTTAAATGACTAAAATGACAAATGTATAATGATGCTTCAATAAGGCTTAAACTTGAGTTTGTTGAAGGATGGTAGATAGTTCCTGACATATTTTCATTGTTCATTCAAGAAAACCTTTGTGTTGAAAAATAATGTGCAGTCATCCATGTCTAGAGGAGGAAAAGCAGCCCCAGATCTTGACATTCCCACCACCATGTTTGACTGTTCAGATAATGTTATTTTGTGGTAGGCAGTGTTTGGTTTTAGAAATAAATAGTTGGGTTTAGGAGGTCTGCATTGCATAGTGGGTTAAGTTGCTGGCTGCCTAGCCAGACAAGCTACAATGTGGTACTCCAATGGTTCAAGCTTGACTATAGCTTTTCATGACTTTGCCTGAAAAAGCGCAAAATGGCATAGTGCTGCTCGGCCAGACTCTGCCCATCCCCCGTCTCTCATTGCAGACCTTTTATACAATTATATAAAATGTCCCTAGTAAGAATCGTAAAACGGTCTGATTGGTGGTCTCTGATAAAGGCAGTTTGGTTCTTTCTTGATAGCAAAGCCTTTTTCCTAGCAACCCTGCCATGAAAGCCATTTCAATGCAATGTTCTTATTGTTAAAGCAGGATTGGCATTTACCTGATTTCGTTATTTTTATTACACTAAAACAATCGCGTTAATTGCACAAGTTGATCACATACTTTTAATCAGCATTGTAGTGTACACTTGTATATACACTCACCTAAAGGATTATTAGGAACACCCGTTCAATTTCTCCTTAATGCAATAATCTACTCAACCAATCACATGGCAGTTGCGTCAATGCATTTAGGGGTGTGGTCCTGGTCAAGACAATCTCCTGAACTCCAAACTGAATGTCAGAATGGGAAAGAAAGGTGATTTTTGAGTGTGGCATGGTTGTTGGTACCAGACGGGCCGGTCGGAGTATTTCACAATCTGCTCAGTTGCTGGGATTTTCACGCACAACCATTTCTAGGGTTTACAAAGAATGGTGTGAAAAGGGAAAAACATCCAGTATGCGGCAGTACTGTGGGCGAAAATGCCTTGTTGATGCTAAAGGTCAGAGGAGAATGGGCAGACTGCTTCAAGCTGATAGAAGGGCAACTTTGACCGAAATAACCACTTGTTACAACCGAGGTATGCAGCAAAGCATTTGTAAAGCCACAACATGCACATCCTTGAGGCGGATGGGCTACAACAGCAGAAGACCCCACCGGGTACCACTCATCTCCAATACAAATAGGAAAAAGAGGCTACAATTTACAAGAGCACACCAAAATTGGACAGTTGAAGACTGGAAAAATGTTGCCTGGTCTGATGAGTCACGATTTCTGTTGAGATATTCAGATGGTAGAGTCAGAATTTGGCGTAAACAGAATGAGAACATGGAATCATCATGCCTTGTTACCACTGTGCAGGCTGGTGGTGTAATGGTTTGGGGGATGTTTTCTTTGCACACTTCAGTCCCCTTAGTGCCAATAGGGCATCGTTTCAATGCCACGGCCTACCTGAGCATTGTTTCTGACCATGACCATGCCTTTATGGCCACCATGTACCCATCCTCTGACGGCTACTTCCAGCAGGGTAATGCACCATGTCACAAAGCTCGAATCATTTCAAATTGGTTTCTTGAACATGACAATGAGTTCACTGTACTAAAATGGCCCCCAGTCACCAGATCTCAACCCAAAAGAGCATCTTTGGGATGTGGAACGGGAGCTTTGTGCCCTGGATGTGCATCCCACAAATCTCCATCAACTGCAAGATGCTATCCTATCAATATGGGCCAATATTTCTAAAGAATTCTTTCAGCACCTTGTTGAATCAATGCCACGTAGTATTAAGGCAGTTCTGAATGCGAAAGGTGGTCAAACACAGTATTAGTATGGTGTTCCTAATAATCCTTTAGGTGAGTGTATAGTATACATACTCTGCACTCTCATTTTATTCTATATATATAACCCAAGCATTTAATTGCAAATAGTGGTTACTATGAGGACAAATAAAACTTTGAACATTAGTAACAGGTGTGTTGTGTTAGATTGCCAGTCAGCGTCTGGCAGATCAGATTCCTCTGGTGATCCGCTACATGCTGCTGCAGGAGTCGGCTGCCCAGCTACAAAGAGAGATGCTCCAGATGCTGCAGGACAAGGAGAACATGGAGCAGCTGCTGAAGGAAGATTGTGACATCGGCCACAAGAGGGCGGGACTGCAGAATAAGCTCAAAAGGCTAATGAAGGCACGCAGCTACCTAGTGGAGTTTTAGTATGGACTGCTGCTTTAAGTGTAGTTTGGGTGTTCTTGGTCAGTGGATTAACCAGGCATAGAAATAAGTCTGGTTCAAAAATATAAACCATGCTTCATTACTTTAAACTATTCAATCTGTTTAGCGTTAGTTTTGTTTTTAATATATTAATTAGGTCAATGTCATTTTAGTGTTTCAATGTTCAACTATTCAAATTTAAATGATTGAACCCTAAAATGACTTATCCAGATTTTCCAAATGTGGGGAAATGGAAATGTAATTGGCAACTTTATTCATCAAAATACATTACAGCTCATATAAACAAAATAAAGCAAAATAAATGAAATTGAAACTGTTTTTCAAATCAAATGCACCCTTGGAAAATACACAACTCATCAATACATTGACATTTGATATCCAGTCATTCTCCATTCTCCATGGAACTTTCCTGATTGTCATCATTCTCCGACTTCTCATCATCTGAAAAAACAAAATGCATAAATTATTGTCCTCATTTGTTTGCTGACCACAAGAATGCAGTTGTAAACAGAATTTCTACTGGGCCAGACATGCAGATGTTTTTAAATACACTAGACTTATCCTGGGCCTAGGTTGAAACCACTATGCTTTTTAAGTCTAACACTGCAGTGAACACAATGTAAAAAATAAAATACCTGTGATTTGTCAGGAATTAAATTATAATGCATGCTGGCAGAGAATTATGTTTAATAATACTGCAAGCAAAACATTTAAGACTCAGGACATGGTTTCTATCAACTTTTTAACAAATCTGTGGCAAAAAACCTTGCTCTGTTTATTAAAAGGATGGCGCATGAGTAAGATATAAAAAAGCATTTTTCTGCAAACCTGTGCGCATCTACAGTAGCCCTGAAATGGGCCAGCAGCAAATTAATACAAATGTGGACAAATAAAATGACTATACCATTTAGTACTACAGCCTACTATCCGATCATTACGAATTCCCCATAAATTGATGACTGATAATCTTGTTAGAATTAGACGTAACATCTTTACCATCTACCAAGTTAACATAAGGGCTAGCTAGCAGGATGATTTTTCACCAATGTTCTGAATCTGTTGACTATTGTAATACCATGTTCATACAACACATCTACCAGTATTACATTAATTGCTAATGATTTGATTTATTGTGACAGCAAACAGTATCATCAATAAACAATAGGCCAAATATTCAAAAAATAGCCCTATTCCTGATATTTGGCAGACTACAAATAGCTGGCAGGAAGATTTGTTTGGCTTGATAGGCGAATGATAACTTATATGGTGGCTTGAGTAGTTAGTGATCCAGTACACTGTGAACAGATTCCCGTTCCGGTGTGGTTGGATGCTGCTTTGCTGTGAGGTAAGCTTACTGAAAACCCGCAATCACCTGCTTTTACTGTAATCTGCCAGCAGTTACTAACAAATGTGGCCCAGCGAGAGCTATGGCTTCAAAATACAGTGTAACAAAAATAGCTTAACTGTCGCAATTCTTTAAGATCTTTGAAAACCAGATTTGAGAGTTTTTAAGACAAATTTAGGAAATAAATTCTGGATGACGAAATTAAGACTAACACTTCAATTTGCATGCGTTGGACACATCTACACATCTACTGTAGCTTGGAAAAGAGGAGTGTTTTATTACAAAGCAGAGAGAATGCATGCAGAAATGTTGTTGCATGGCTACATAAAAGTTTAAGCATCTGTGATGCATTGCCGCAATTGGTCTGACCAGGGCGTTAGACTAAGGATCCGCAGACACCCTGGAATAAATTAACAGATAAACTGGTAGCAACAACTCCCAGTGGGTAAGTAAAAAATGCACTTTTAAAATGTAGACAATATAGCAACATACACATTGTTTCAGAAAGCAAACAATTGTTATAAAGTAACAATTTCTTAATTAATTTAAAAACACATGCAGCTGAACTTGCCACCATGGTTAAGGAAGACATCCGATGAGTATCTAATTTTAGTAGGACTAATTTGCAAAAACTCATATTGAAAAAGTTGACAGGGATTTAAAATTGATCAACTGAGATTACGCAGCTAATTCTGTAGACAAGGAAATATCTGATCACTCATATGAAGACAATTTCCTAAATTGGGAACAAATCTACATATGCTGTTTATGAGATTATACAGAATGAAAAGACACAGCACAAAGACAAATGTACATCAATTTAAAAACGTGCGAAATTCATTGATCTACAGTTATCATCGAAACTAAAAAACACAAGTGAAAACACAATGAAACATCTTTTACAGAGAAGCGTGCTACAGACAGCGCTACATTGAACTAAAATATGAACATGCAAAAACATTTTAAAATGACAGCAATGCACTAAAACCCCCTGGTGGACAACATTTGAACAACAGCTCTATCCACCTATGTCCTTTTTTTTAAAACGAGGAAAGCAGGAAAGCAAAGGAAAGCAGCATCTGAGAAGTGTAAATCTGTCTCTGATATTAATTATGCATTTCAGTCAATTGCATAGTGTAGGGATTCAGTTTCCTAGATCAGTGTCCCATATTCAGTGCCTTGAACAGTAAAATCCCAAGCAGTGGCATGCTTGTGCGAGTGATTTACACACCAAAAAAAAAGAAAAACATTCCTGGTTGTAGTATTTATGCTTTTTCTTTCATTGATGTAAGTGTACAAACTACAAAACCCCTAATGCAATGCAAAACTTAACGAGCCAATTCTAGCCTAGAAAACCACATTGGTTATTTTAAGGGTCTGGAAAAGTGTGAGCCTTTGAATAGGGAGCTAGCTACTGTAGCTCTTGAGGATTTGTTGGGGAAGTATATAATTTGTATAATTTGTAACAATAATATAATTTGTTTCAGAGCACGAACTGGATCAAATATTTTCAGCAGGATTTCAGAGCAACAAGATCTCAGAGATTTCTGTGTAGACAGATTCGAATCAGATTGAGAAACACTGTAGTAGACAATCCGCTCAAACTTTTTTCAATATTGTACCCCCTTTGAATTGCCTTTTTCAGCCAAGTACCCCCTGACCAGCACCAAATACTCCCTGACCAGCTCAAAACATTTTTGGTAGAAAACAAAGTCTATATAAAGAGGTAGACTACAGTGCCGGCAGTGATGATTTACTAAACAACAACCTTTGTTAAACAAAAACATTTCAATGCTACATTTCAAATGTTTAGAATCCATCACTTAATTAATTCATTATTATAGTATAATTATTTTAGGAATTAAGCATGACATTTTTAAATTAACATTTTTGCGAGAATTGAATGTACCCCCTGCAGTTACTCCAAAGTAAACACCTACCCCCATTTGAAAAACACTGGGGTTCACCAACCTCCATTTGAGAAACACTGGTCTTCTACACCTAGCATATTACATGTGATCATAAACGCACAGACCAGCAGCACGTCTGTCACGCAGTCCCTAACCAGCGTTACTTCACTGAAGAACACATCTCTACTTGTTTTTGGATTAGTGCGCATTTCAGACGTAGTATGACGCATTACATTTTTACTAAATAGTTGATGAGGTGGCTGTATTAACAAGCATTAAGCATTAGGGCGATATGTGCAACACACTGACAAATGGGAAAATAAATGACTTTTTTCTAATCAATTCTATCACTGCAACAGTTGTTATCAGTGTTCTAATCTAGACATTTGATCTGCCACTAAATGTCCAATCAGGCTGAAGTCATGCTTCAAATGGTCCCTCCCCTTTTGGGGCGATTTCAGTCAGGATGAAAATCGCCCAAGAAGTCTCCCAGACTTATGTAAATTTTTTGTTTTGAAAGCTCTGATATTTGAAAAAAAAAATCTCTATGGTTTCCGGAAGGGCTTGCACTTACACGCTTTCGTCATAAGTAACTAAGAAAAGAGCGGGTAGCAGCTTCAATCAATTCAGATACTACTGTCAACATGGCTAGCGTTCAGTGGTGGGAAGTGTGATCGAGTGTGGAAATGGTGGACGTTAGAAGAGGCAGATTTTATTTGCTTTCCCATCCATTTTCTTTGTTGTCTTTGGAGGAAAAATTTGTTAAATCCGTTCAATCGTTCTAATAACACAAAAGGACAAACTACAAAAAATGTTTTGTGTTACTTGGTTTGAAAGAAAGGATTGGCTAACAACAGGTTTGGCCAAGAATTCTCTGATCTGTTTGCCATGCTTACATTTTGGAGGAGACACGACTTGGATCAAACAAGGAATTGTGGATATATAACATTTAACCCAAACAATTAGGAAACAATAATGCAAATCACATTGGAATTAGCGTAGCTATCAATGTTGTGAAGAGTTAATGTTTTATATCGGACAAGATACTACAGGCTGAATGCACTGGTTATGTGCTATCTGTTGAGCCGGACTTCATCCAAAAAACACTGGATTTTAAAGACTTGGTGATTCCTCGGTTTGTGTTTTAGAATGGACATTGATGTGAGCTTCTCTTCAGATAAGATACGCCCAGGCCTATAGACCTATTAAAGACCATAATACATGTTTCCTTTCCCTATCCTGTCTACATATTGCCTGTCTCTCTTCTATAGTTTTTGCTGTGTTTACTGTACTAAATTGTTTTATTCAGGACATGATGTTTGACATCATCGGCCTGTGACCTTCAGCACTCACTGGATTGGTTCGCAGCAGAGTGTGAATCGACTAGGATGAGGATCAGCACCTCTAAATCTGAGGCCATGGTTCTCAGCAGGAAACCGATGGAGTGCCTACTCCAGGTAGGGAATGAGTCATTGCCCCAAGTGAAGGAGTTCAAATACCTTGGGGTCTTGTTCGCGAGTGAGGGAACAATGGAACGGGAGATTGGTCGGAGAATCGGAGCAGCGGGGGCGGTATTACACTCCTTGTATCACACCGTTGTGACGAAAAGAGAGCTGAGCCAGAAGGCAAAGCTCTCAATCTACCGGGCAGTTTTTGTTCCTACCCTCACCTATGGTCATGAAGGCTGGGTCATGACCGAAAGAACGAGATCCAGGGTACAAGCGGCCGAAATGGGTTTCCTCAGGAGGGTGGCGGGCATCTCCCTTAGAGATAGGGTGAGAA
>JACXGM010027136.1:0-14606 GCA_016801145.1 Umbra pygmaea
CGCCCAGACCACCAGAGGTCTCCACCACGCCCAGACCACCAGAGGCCGCTGTTCCCGCTCAGGCCTCCTGGCCACCAGAGGCCGCTGTTTTCGCTCAAGCCTCCCGGCCACCAGAGGCCGCTGTTTTTGCTCAAGCCTCCCGGCCACCAGAGGCCGCTGTTTTCGCTCAAGCCTCCCGGCCACCAGAGGCCGCTGTTTCCGCTCAAGCCTCCCGGCCACCAGAGGTCGCTCAAGCCTCCCGGCCACCAGCGGTCGCTACACCACCATCGGCCAAACTTGAGCCTTGCCTTGTCCCTGAGCCTTGCCTTGGCCCCGAGCCTGAGCTCTGCCTTGGCTCCGAGCCTGAGCCTTGCCTTGTCCCCGAGCCTGAGCCTTGCCTTGTCCCCGAGCCTGAGCCTTGCCTTGTCCCCGAGCCTGAGCCTTGCCTTGTCTCTGAGCCTGACCTGTTCCTTGAGCCAGAGCCTTCCCTTGTTCCTCCTCCAGTCCCTGTGCCAGTGCCTGACTCATCCCGGTGCCTGCCCTAGTTCCCGAGCAGGTGTCTGCCTCTATGCCATTGCCTACACCAGTCCCTGTGCCATTGCCTGTTCCATTTCCTGAGCCTTTCCCGGTCACTGAGCCTTTCCCCGTCCCGGGGCCTGACCTTGTCCCGGAGCCTGCCCTTGTCCCAGAGCCTGCTCTGACTTCCAAGCCTGAACCTTTCATTGTACCAGTGCCAGTGCCTGCCCCTGTCCCAGTGCCATTGCCTGCCCCTGTCCCAGTGCCATTGCCTGCCCCTGTCCCGTTGCCTGCCCCTGTCCCGGTGCCAGTGCCTGCCCCTGTCCCGGTGCCGTTGCCTGCCCCTGTCCCGGTGCCGTTGCCTGCCCCTGTCCAGGTGCCTTTGGCAGCCCCAGTCACCGTGCCCTTGCCTGTCGCCGTGCCCTTGCCTGTCGCCATGCACTTGCCATTCACCGTGCCCTTGCCAGTCACCGTGCCCTTGCCAGTCACCGTGCCCTTGCCAGTCACCGTGCCCTTGCCTGTCACCGTGCCCTTGCCTGTCACCGTGCCCTTGCCTGTCACCGTGCCCATGCCTGTCACCGTGCCCATGCCTGTCCATGACCCTGCCCTAGTGTATGCACCTGTCCCCGTGCCGGTTCCTGCCCTAGTCCCTGCCCCAGTCCTCGGGCCTGCGCCTACCCTGATCTCTGTGTCCCTTTCTGTGTCTGTCTGTTTGTCTGTGTCTGTCTGTGCTGTGTCCTGCCAGGTTCCTGTGTCTGCTGTGGTTCCGGTGCCTGGTCCACCTTTGCCTTGGCCCTCGACGCCTCCTCTGGCCTGGCCGCCTCCCGCGGGGCCGTTGTCTCCTCTTTTGTTGGCCCGGACTCAGCCTCTGCTGCCGCCTTGCTCGGCCGGACCTCCGCCTGCTTGGACTCAGCCGTCCAGCCCGTCGCTGCTGCCTCCATCCTCCGGACCGCTGTTGCTGCTTTGTCCCTCCGGTCCGCTGCTGCTGCCTCCGCCCTCCGGCCCGCCGTTGCTGCTTCGTCCCTCCGGTCCGCTGCTGCTGCCTCTGCCCTCCGGCCCGCCGAGCCTCCCTTCACCTGCCTGTTCTGCTCGTCTGCTTCGCCCTGGGGAGCCTACGCCGCTCTGGTACATGCCGCTACGGTCTCCTGCCTGGGTCTTCTGTCGCCTGGTGTCCGGTGGCGTGTTGCTGTTTGGCGCCTCTGGAGCTGCGCCTTAGGGGGGGATTCTGTAACGTTTCTCAGTTCCTCTTCCCAGAGAACTACATCTTCCCCTTCCTAGTTTGCTCGGAACTACAATTCCCATTCCCCAGTTCATCTTCCCTGTGAACTACAGCTTCCCTGGTCTTGCCTCCTCAGAACTACATTTCCCATAACCTGGACTCAATCAACCAAATTCCATTCACCTGCTCTCACCAAGTCCTATATATGACACACACACACCATTGCCTCTTCACGAGGTATTGTGAGTATTGTTTTATTCCTACTGAGCATTATATCCATGTATTGTTGTTCCGGTCTGACCTTAGCTTTGTTTGTGAAATAATTCTGCCTTGGATTATCCTTGTACCTTTGCCAAATCTCTTATATTGCTATACTGGCCTGACCCCTGCTCTGTTTTTGTGAATTAGTCTGCCTTGGATTACCTTCTGTGCTTTTGCCTTTGGATATATAAGATACCTGTTCAGAATAAACATTGTTCTTTTTTTACCTCAGGAGTATTCCTTACAGGAGGAAAGGTAAAGGTATGATTACAGAGCCTGTATGATTATTATTCCAAACAATGTTATTGAGGTAAAATTCCAAAATGAGGCAACAATAGGAATATTTTAACCAAAGTATTTAATAGTGTACTTTTTATTATTAAAGATTGGAGAGGATGGAGAAGAGAGTGAGTAGGAAAATTAGGAGATTAAAAAAGTGAAGTAAGGAGAGATAGGCTCTTATTCTATTCAAACTACCAGTACCACTGAATTACATTTCAGATTGGACATTTCTTTTTTGTCTGTAGGGTTTCTGTAATATAGTTGTTTTTTGTCAATCACTATTTGCCAGTTAGACTCCTTGGACAGACCTGTGGGAGGGTGAGGGGCGCGCACATGATTCATCCAACCACATGTCGCTGAGTCAGAGATTCTTTTCACACTGCTCATCCAACACGGAAGACATTAGTCAGATCATGCATGGGATGATTATGTTCACCACCTACTTCCACAATTTAATTTTCAGGCACCCGATCTGTACACAAGAAGTCACTGGAGAGCGACGTGGCAGTAGCAGTAGTCTATCATTAACAGCACTGTATACTCTACCTGTACCCCATAGTATATCAGTAACAGCACTCTATAATCTACCTGTAGCAGAAGTTTATCAGTAACAGTTCTGGGGAACAGTTAGGCTCACTTGCACTGACAATGTCAGAAGACTTAATCCAGTATGGCAACAAATCAATGCTGTCTTGCACATTTGTTCACGCTTCTTATAATTTGCCCAAAAATGTTTGTAAGTCGCTTGAAATAATTATTTGAATATCACACAGCTCTCTCACTAAGGGAAATCAGGGTGGAGCTAGAGCCAATACTATGGCATAAAGGTACTGCATGTGGATCTGTCCACAATAATCCTCTAAATAGAACTTTGTGAAATAACCAGTATTTGGGTGAAAAAAGAATGTGCTTTCACCTCGAAAACCAAGTTATGGGAAGCCCAATGGCTTTTGGTACACAACATGATAAATTTGGTATGAAAAATGTCTGTTTCTGGGTTTCAAGCTTGCATTTTCTGATATGAATGCCAACTACAATACAAAGCCAAATCCATTCTTCCTGATTGTGGTGCTTAGCACGTTCAAAATATCAAACATTTGTTCTAACTTGTTTACACTTCAATTGTTTCTTAACACAACATACAGTACACTCGCTCTAACAATAGGGCTCAAGACTGCGCCCAATATGCACACAACAAGTTGCTGGAGAGTGATGTGGTAGGATAGATAATCTGATTTATCATATTAGGCAAATCCCGGGCAGTGCTATACCAATTTGCTCTGCTTTATGCAGGAGGTTCGGGGAAAGTCAAAATACCCATAGACAGGCTCAAACCACTGACTATCATGACCATAGATTGTATATATCAATGGATGTAGCATGTGTGACGTCACCCATTGGTTTGTGAAGATCTTATTTGGGTCATCGAATTTGCCGTTACAGGCACAGACATCTTGGTTGCAGATGTGACGATTTTAGACGAGAGGGAGGAGTAATCTAGCTAGCTCCTCCCTCACGTCTATAATCTAGCTAGCTAACTGATATTAATTGGGATGCTAACGAAAAACAGTATTAAAACAAAATGTAAAACAAAATGTAACGTTACTTACCTGAAAAACTACCAACTCCTTTGAACGCCATATATAAATCAAAGATATTTTAACATTTCTAACGTTTAAGGCACAGGATATGAGCAGAAAGCGAACAGGATTCCTACTGCTGTAGGAAAGAAACTGTTCTTGTGGCGGTAGGTCTTGGACTTTGATAGACCTCAGCCATCTCTCAGAGGGAAGAGCTCTGATTAGTCCATTTCCGGGGTGGGAGGGATCAGCCACTATCTTTGTTGCTATCCTCCTAGATCTGGAGGTGTGGAGGTCTTGTAGGGGAAGCAGATTGCATCACCCTTTCTGCAGAGAGAATGATGCACTGCAGCCTGCCCTTGGCGGTGGCTGCAGGGTATCAGACTGTGATGGAGAAGGTCAGGTTGGACTCTGTGACAGCAGTGTAGACAAGCACCATCATGGTCTCTGGCAGGTTGAACTTCTTCAGCTACCACAGGAAGTACATCCTCTGATGTGCTTTTTTTGCGAGGGAGCTGATGTTCAGCTCCTACTTGAGGTCCTGGTCAATAGTGGTGCCCAGGAAGGCAAAAGGACTTCACAGAGTTAACTGGGGAGTCACATAGGGCAATAGGGGGAAGGGCAGCTATCAGTGACGGACCAGGCCTGACCCTGCTAAGGCAAAGTAGCAGTGGGATACAGGGCACAATTCCCCCATCTGTCACAGATGCATTCCTCATTCTCCTCAAGTCAGATTTTGAGAAAACAAAAAATTACATGGTTGGATCAGATTTTAATGTGAAGGCATGTTTACCAAAAAAAAAATTTCATCACACTCTCTCTTTCAGCTGATTGGTCTGGTAGGCGGTCCTTTAGAGTTGGTGGCGACTGACGCCTCTTCATTACCGTTCTTTTGGCAACACTACTACACAAACTCTGATTTTATCAGAATAACAGTGCTTGTTGTAATTCATTGCAATAATAATTGTTAATTCATTTTATAGCTAGTTCATTGTAATACAAATTCAATTTTATTGTGTGATTTAAAAATATATATATTTGATAGCAAAGAAATATGTAACAACTTTTTAATAACAACAGTGAAATATATGCTGTACACACTTTGACTAAATGTATTGTCAGTGTCTCATATGAAAACAGATTACATTTGAAATACATTCACTAATAATTTTAGCAACACATGAACATGGACTCACTCCCTATCTCCCATTCAACTCAGTATAGGCTGAGATTGCATATGTAAATTGCACTATATATATACACAAAAATGATTCAAAAGCACCAACTTGTTATGGATAATTGTTCAGTAAGGTCTGCTCTATCAAAATATAGTCTCATATCCTCCGGGACTCATTGTGACACAAAAACATGGACCCAATACCTATCTCCCGTAGAACCAAGTATAGGCTGAGATTACATATTACAAATATGTCCTATTGTAGCTTAACTGATAAGAAACATGTTCACCGTGAAGTTATTCTAACAGTGACATGGAATCAACAGTAACCCAACACATTATCCAGGGCAAGTTTGATGGCCTTTGAATAGTTTTTGTGTTATAGTGCAACTTGCATATGCAATCAGTCTATACTGACTTCAATGGGAGATAGGTAGTGGGTCCATGTTTTTGTGTTGCTGGCTATGTCACAATGAGTTTTAGAGGACATGAGACAATATTTGGATAGAACAGACCCCAGTGAACAATTATCCATAGCAAGTTAATTGGCACTTTGTATAGTTTATGTGTTATAGTGCAATTTGCATAGGCAAGTATGGAATGTATATCCTATGTATAAACATAGTTCTTAAAAGTTTTTTTCTAATTAATTGTATTTTTAACCATAACTCCCTCTATCTATATGCTTAAAACATCATAAAACCTGCCTTTGTGTAGAGGTTACTACCCCAATTAAGCGAGTATACACTTTGATATACATTGAACATCGCCTTTTATTTTGAAGGTTATATCATTATATCATTATGGCGTCGTCTCTAGTGTTGCTAGCAGAATACCAGTCGCCTCTTCATTGTTGTTATTCACATAGCGTCTTTCCATAGCTAACTCTATTGAACGTTGACGTGGTTCAAGACCAACAGATTGGTAGCTTCATCACGCATATTCTCAATTACAAATCGATACCGCCGTATTTATGTACAGTCGTTCAGACCGAGGGAGAAACAGAATCATGCTATATTTGGTATGATATAGACGAGCTAACTGGCTAACTTAACGTTAGCTACAACAACGTGGAAACGTATGCCAACGTTGTTTCAACGGACTAAGATGTTTTCTCAAAACCATTTTAAGGCTGTTAACCGTTAGAACCCGCTTCGATAAAGCTCCGATTTGTTTGCCAAAGTCATCATTACTTAACGAATACTTAAACCGCGTGTTATTTATGGGCTTCCCAAGACGATGACAGTAGAGTGGCTAGCTAAGTAGCACCGTGGTTGTTAGCCAGGTCTCTATGCCTTTTTTTGCGTCACTAAAACTGTACACATTTTTCCGCGAATTATTGAAACTGTTTTTTTTGTCTCCGGTGAGATTTACTACAAAGTTGCAATGACAGCAATTCTTACAAACAAGTCAAGAATAAGTGTTTGGAATGGAAACTGAGATGTGTCAAGCTGTTGTGTGAATGCAGCTTCACCCTTTACAGGAAAGAAGCATCAAACACTAGCTGATTAAACTGAAGTGCGTCGTTGTTGATCAACCGGGCCCTGTCAACAGCTTTAAATGAGCTTGTCACAAGGAATCGTATTCATTTTACTGGTTGGCTACAAATGCTTGCTTACACTTTTCTGACAATTTAAAAAGGTATGTTGACTTGCTGGTTTGATAACAAACAGGACTTGGTCTTTGATTATCAGGCCAGCTGTTCAAGCATCAATCAGTAGCTACAGGAAATGGAACATCGTTCGTAGGGAATTATGACACATCAAAAGTGTATAACCTAATAAGGGGTTTTTCACGATTCTCCAATTTTACATGTATTTTAATGTGTAGAAGTGAATGCAGACAGTACCTCTTGTTTGAATAAGCTGTTAACATTGCTTACACATAGAATGTGGTGAACTGAACCCTAATGTAGGCATGTTTTGTTGAGGGTGGGGACAATGAGGAGATCTAGGAACAAGTTTCCAATGTCATTTTAATTTGGTCCAATTCCATTGAACCTTTACTGCATGTATGCACTGTCTCATCAATGACATTCATTTGCTTAAAGGAATGTTTAACATTCAGTACACTGGTCAATAACTTGATTTGTTAACAAGTTATCACATTTATTGTAATGTAATTTTTTGTCGTGATGGACACAGTGACATAATTGCACCTGAAACTCACTACCTTCCAATGGGAGAGGAAAAGCCAGAGACGTTGGACTTCGTCAAAGACTTCCAAGAGTATCTCAGCCAACAGACTCAACATGTGAACATGATCTCCGGTTCCGTCAGCGGTGTTAAGGAGGTAGACGATTTGCCGGCAGGTAGGCCTAACAAATCACATCTACCTTGAATTGTTTTTGCATATGTTTTTTTGAAAAATCATCCATGTCCGTGTGTTGTGCTGATCTTTCCTGGACCAATGCAGACTGCAGTCAGAATGGACTGGACCACCCATCGGCAGATATGTCCCTGGATGACGGCTCGGGGATGCTAGTGGATGGTTTCGAAAGAACCTACGATGGAAAACTCAAGTGCCGTTTCTGTAACTATGCCACTAGAGGCACCGCGCGACTCATCGAACACATCCGCATTCACACAGGTGAGCTTGAATGGGAGCTAAAACACGATTAAGAAGCCTTCCAGAAATATAGGACTAGACTCATCAAAGGCTGATTGTTATTTCTTAGAGCTTACAACTTTCACTGCCCTAGTTACTGTAATAAAATATTAAAAGGTTCAGTGGTTCGAGCCTGATTGTGGGTTCTCTGACTTTCCCCGCACCTCCAGCACGAGGCAGCGCAAATTGGCATAGCGCTGCCTGGGATTTGATGTAGAATTATCCAACTTGCCACGTCGCTCTCCAGTGACTCCACGAGTGCAGATCAGGAACCTGTAAATTAAATCACAGAAGTATAGTTGGTGATCGTAATCATCCCATATTCAAGCTTACTAAAGCCTTCCTTCCGTGTTTGATGAGCAGTGTCAAGGGAGTTGGGAAGTGGGAAAGGAAAAAAGGGGGGGGGGGGGGGTAAAAGCTAAAAAAAGCCATGTGTCATAGTCCTAAAATCCTTTGCTTTCTTCCTAAAAAACAGGAGAGAAACCCCACAGATGCCACCTGTGCCCCTTTGCCTCTGCTTATGAGCGCCACCTAGAGGCCCACATGCGCTCCCACACCGGAGAGAAGCCTTACAAGTGTGAGCTGTGCTCCTTCCGCTGCAGTGACCGGAGCAACCTGTCACACCACCGTCGGCGCCGGCACAAACTCCTGCCAATGAAGGGTGCGCGGTCTTCTCTCTCCCACAAGAAGATGCTGAGCGTCCTGCAGAAGAAGACCAGCCTGGGATACGGTCGCCGGCTCCTCATTAACTACAGCCCCCCCTCCATGGTCGTACACAAGGCTGAGCACATGGACGACTATTCCCACGAACTGCCCCACCTGCGTCAGGAGACGTACAGCAACCAAGGCGCCGGTGGAGATGGTAGCTCCAGGGACAACCATCATCATCACCACCACGACATGGTAATGGACAACCCTCTGAACCAGCTTTCCACGCTTGCCGGCCAGTTGGCCAGCCTGCCCTCTGAGACTGAAGCCCCGACCCAGCAGCCTCCCATGTCTCCAGGTGCTGAGTCCTGTGTGGATGAAAAGCCCTTCCTCATCCAACCGCCTCAGCCAGCCACTGCTCCGGCCGCGTTGTCAGCCAGCACCGCCCATGCAGCCTCCTCCCCAATCACCCCTGAGCCCAGGCCCCCACCACACAACAACTGCAGCCCCGGGGCGGGGCCCTGCAGCGAGCGCAGCGGGCGCACCAGCACCCCAAGCATCACCAACAGCCAGCCCAGCACACCAGCCCCGGGACTGCCCTCACTGCACCAAGACCCCCAGATGCTGCACCACTGCCAGCACTGTGACATCTATTTTCCCGACAACATCCTGTACACCATCCACATGGGCTGCCATGGATATGAGAACCCATTTCAGTGCAACATCTGCGGCCACAGGTGTAGAAGCAAGTATGACTTTGCATGTCACTTTGCCAGGGGACAGCACAAGCAGTGACTGGTCACTGGTGATGGACCGGAGATGATGGATTTTATTTATTGCTTTTGAACTTTATGAAGTTGGCCTTGATGTATCCAGCAAATTCTGTGTAGTGAATTTGATTTTACAGGGATGAAACATTTTGAGGGTGCCCAATGATTATGTCATTTGTAGGGATGTAGTGGTTTAAAGGTGCAACTTAACATGCTCGATCATTACACATTCCTTGTTTGTTTTTAAAATTCACTTATTTTCAGCCCTACAAACATAGTTACAGATAATGCTAACATTTTTGGAAGTTTGCTGCTTAGTACTTTAACCCTTAAAGGCAATGCTTGTTTCCAGCCGAAAATGGCGCAAAGTGTGACATATGTCGCTAGATGACGTTGATTTTTTTTGGGAGTTTGTTGCGACCAGGGGGGTTTCGCTATGTAGTGCACAATGTTTTTTCCTGTCTTCAATGTTGTCTGGAAGACTGATGTGATTGGTCAGAAAGCTGCACACTGCTCTTTGTCTTTGAAGGTGTGAACATTCATTATGAACGCAATCAGCCTTATTGTTTTAACTAATCATCCTCCACCACCCTCTCTTCGTCTGCTGTCTGGAAAGATTAGAAGTATGGGAAATAGATCATGTGACTTGACAAGGCAAATGGTTAAATTCAATATGTGACCAAAGTACTGAGTGCTTAAAGCAGGAAAAAAACCATTTCAGACACTGGTGTGTTTTGGACTTGTACCATGTTAATTGTGAAACAAACTGGTCAGACATTTTTGTATTTCATACATACCCATGCCACATACAATTTTACGGAGTGCCACCCTGACACCCAGGTCAACAATGTTGACACCCACCAACAACATTTATGGATTTATGTCTGTACGACACCCAGACAGTGGGCTGTTCCCCTCTCTTGCTAGTAATTCATTTGTCTGCATGTCTGTAATACTTTCAGGCAGTAGATAGCCTGTAGACCCAATAGCAGTAAATGTATCCAAAAATGTGTTTTCTTGTCTTTCACCATCTCCCGGATGTCTTCATCTCTTCGACCTACGTTCTTTTATCATGCATCGATGGTTTTGTTTATCGCAAGTGCGCATCTCAACTGTGCTAAAAATGAGCTACCAAATGTAGTTATTGGTGACTATGGATATTGATGAGGGGGAAAAAGAATCAAGAGGAAATCAAATATACTAGCAAACTTCACAATGTGTGCGCATGTCTGCATGGAGTATGTGTGCTCTGTTTTCAATAATCTGGCAGTGGGTTTGTGAGCTGCTACTGACAGCTGAAGGACATACAGCTGCGGCAAAGGAGCACAGTAGAGAGAAAGAAAATGTTTCATTGATTTCAAACATTGTTGACCTAAAATATTCAAGTGGTCAAAACTGCTAAACTGACCCACCAGTTATACTATTGTTTGATCCCACCTGCTGGCAGATTGCTGGGTCATCCCGATACAACGCAGGGCTCTCTCTCCAACAGTGCCTACAATATTTAAAATCTTTTCAACTGTACTGAAATGGACACTTTTGACATCTCTGTGTTTTTCTATTTGTTTTTTTGGGGATAGATTGGCCTACAGTGTCCTTAACCAGCAAATTGTTGCTAATTGATTTTGTGAAAAAAATAACGTAAGGTTTACATGTATATTGCAGTGGAGGCCCGTGAAACTTATTTGAGGAGCTAATGTCTAAGGTGGAGTAAATTGAATGGCATCTCACACTTGTTTTAATGTGTTTAAATCCATTCCATTTGGTCCAGTATAGTCATTTACATTTTCTTCAATTAAAAGAACACCAACCTCCACTGGTATACTCTCCTACAAAAGTAGTGTGCAGTAACTAGACAAGCAGTAAAACTGACAAAATGGATTTAAAGTTTTAACTGTAGCCAGTGAGGGTATTGTAGGTAGGTCAGTTGCTTTTCTCTGAAATGGAAAATAATTTAACCATGACACTTTGCCCTATGATAAAATGGATACTAAAATGCATGATTTTAGTCCTAACTCAACTTTGACCAAAAGTGTAGTTACTGTCTTCCTCCTTTGTAGGGCAGTATATTTAACGTTCAAGTCCTGTGTCATGAAGATCCGTCACTGTTAACGTCAAAGCAGTATCACTCCATCTTGTTTTCTCTTCTCAAGCCTTTTCAGTCCAGAGTTGCCAAGTAGTACCAGATATACCATGTTTTAGCACTCATTCTATGCCTTGCAGTTTCCTCTTGCCCCGCTATAAACATGGCATTGCATATTGTGGTTCTCTTCAATATTTATTGAGTATTGTATTCTACATTACCAGTTGAATAGGTGTTACTTGTTAATGAAATTCAAATTATTCTTAAGGGAATATTACTATAGGGTTGTTTTGTATTGGATACAGTTATCTGTTCCATAGCAACATTTGTGGAGAACATAGTTACTGTTTCTAAGAGTACTTACATGTCTCACCATGTTTACAAATGTCTGAGGACAGAGGAGGGGAAATGCGAAGGGACTGTTCACAAAGAATAAACACAAAGTAACTCTACATTGTGTTGTATCTATATAGAACTGGTGACAGTGGGATCATTATATCAGCTTGGGTTATATTCAGGTTTCAAAATGAGCTCCATTTACCAGCCAAATGCTGGTAACATTTGCCGGTGGCTGGTAGATTATCTTCCCTCACCAGCCAAAAAATCTATAGTAACCTATTGAGTGGCTGGTAAAATTTGAACATTCACTAGCCATTTTGCTGGTGGATGGAAAAGTTAATTTTAAACCCTGGTTATATTATAGGTAAAGATTCCACCATTATATAATGAAAATGATGATGTCAAAGTCCCAAAGAGTGACAATTTATTGTAAATTACCAGTGAATACAGTGCCTATAGAAAATCATCATACCCTATCAAAACCATACTGTCCTTACCTTTTGTCACATTACACCCTGAAAATTAAATAAAATCTACTTTTGCCAGCACATTATAACCCTCTACATCAAAGTGAAAATAACATTTACAAAATTCTGAACAATTATTAAAATGTAATTAGTGATACTACTGGTTTGGATAAGTCAGCCCCTTACAGTAACCATTATAAACTTGCTCAGGTACAACCAGTCACTTCCCAGATCACACCATGCTAATTGCCCCCCCTTGACAGCAATTGTAGTGGTTTTGATTACTTTATAAGAAAACAGGCTGTTCCATGTTGAGTCCATTACTAGTAGTTAGCGATTCACCGATACCACTTTTTCATTGTGGATACCAATCCGATACCGGTGGTTTAATGCTATGTTACATAATGTAAAACTTGCATCCCCTCATTGTGCTGTCAGACTTATTATAGACATGGGACACGTGTCTGAGCTCTGTCTGAAGTGAATGTCATTGCAATTACATCTTTCAGCAAATCCAAAAGGTAATTTTACTCTAAAATGTTCCGGAGGGCATTTTCAGACGAGGGGAACGGGCAATAATGTCCGGGGGGTAATATTTATGTCTAACCAGACAGCAACTATAAGTGCTCTAGGTGTACAAGCTACTGTCCTTTGTTTAAAAGCATTTCAACTTGCATTTCACAATTATTTAGTGTGGGTTTATAATGATGTTAACTAACTGTACAGTATACAGGCTGATGTTAGTTTCATGAGTGGTTTTGTCAGATTTTTGGTGAAACCAGACAGCATCTACATGAGGGATGAACACACTGTAGTAACTCTGCTGGCAATCTATTTAGGTATGTAGCTAGACTAAACTACATTAAGTTTACACCTATTGTTTTAAACATCGCCATAGTTGAGAGAGGTAAGGATGTCAGGTGAGACTCCCAGCTACACTTACAGGTACTTTATATGGCCAAAGATGTGTGGAGACTCCTACTGATTATCATGTTCAGGTGTTTCAGCCCCACACATAGCTCGCAGCTGCATAAAATCCAGTACGTGAAATCGCTTTAGTCCAACATTGGCAGTACAATGGGGTGTACTGAAGAGCTCAGTGAATTTAAACGTGGCACTGTCCTAGTATGCCACTTTGCCCACAAGTCACTGTGTAGCGCGCTGGACTCTGGAGCACTGGAAACTTCTTTGGAGTGATGAATCATGCTTCACTAACTGGCAATCTGATGGATGGGTGTGGTGAATGTAAGGAGAATGTGACCTACCAGCATAGTGCCTACGGTAAAGTTTGGTGCAGTGATAATGGTCTGGGGCTGTTTTCCAGAGGTTGGGCTAGGCCCCTTAGTTCCAGTGAAGGGTGGGGTTCATCTTAATGCAACAAGATACAAAGACATTTAAGATATTTTAGACGTTTCGGTGCTTCCAACTTTGTGGCAACAGTTTGGGGAAGGCCCTTTCCTGTTCCAGTATGACTGTGCCCGTGCACAAAGTGAGGTCCATAAAGACGGCTTGATGAGTTAGTGTAAAGGAACGTGAGTGGCCTGCACAGAGCCCTAACCCCACTAAACACCTTTGGGATTAAATGGAAAAGCGATTGCAAACCAGGCATTCTCATCCAACATTCAGTGCTTGACCCCACAAATGCTGTTTTGTGTGAATCGGTTCAGTCGGTACCTCTCTCACAGACACACTCCAGAATATGTTATAGCTGCAAAGCTGGGGGCAACTCTATTATTCCTATAGATATGGATGTCCAAAAGCTGATATGGATGTGATCAGATGTTCACATACCTTTGGCCATATAGTGTATCTGGTAAAGAATAGGCAGGAAGTGCATTGTCTTGATTTGTTTCCTGACCAATTTGTATGATTTATGAATAGATCAAGACTGATAACAATGGAAATCAAAGCATACTGAAGTTCCATCTCAGCTATTCATTCAAATCAATTTGATTAATTTCCTAATTCCTCTTCACTTCTGTCCATCCAATCAATGATTGTTCCTGTCTGTACACAACTCTGAAGCTGCAGACTACCAGAGGAGATACAGGCCAATGAAAGCTGGTTCTGCGTATGGGACTGTTAATTTGGTGACGAAAGGGGGACCTAAACAATATTAGGCATCTGTGTTTAAGGTAGATACAAATTTCATTTCTAGTAAAGCACTGTAAAGGTGCCTACTAAAAAATTAGTAGAGTTGGGATTAGGAAAATCTATTAATTCATGTAGAAAATACAAAAACTAGCAAATTTATTACATGCTATTGAAAAAGTCTGATCTCAGTTTAAGTTGATCCTGCACCAGTTTTTATCAACCTTCTCCTTTGGGCGCAGCAGTCTTTCCACAGTTTAGCTGTAGATGCTGAACTAGCCCACTGTATGCATTAATCAAGGGCCTGATACTTAGCAGATGAGTTGAACCAGGTGATGGTCTGGGGTGCCATGTCAGCTGCTGGTGTTGGTCCACTGTGTTTTATCAGGGGCAGGGTCAATGCAGCTAGCTATCAGGAGATTTTGGAGCATTTCATGCTTCCATCTGCTGAAAAGCTTCATGGAGATGAGGATTTCATTTTTCAGCACGACCTGGCACCTGCTCACAGTGCCAAAACCACTGGTAAATGGTTTACTGACCATGGTATTACTGTGCTCAATTGGCCTGCCAACTCTCCTGACCTGAAC
>JACXGM010027139.1:0-14605 GCA_016801145.1 Umbra pygmaea
TGTGTGTGTGTGTGTGTGTGTGTGTGTGTGTGTGTGTGTGTGTGTGTGTGTGTGTGTGTGTGTGTGTGTGTGTGTGTGTGTGTGTGTGTGTGTGTGTGTGTGTGTGTGTGTGTGTGTGTGTGTGTGTGTGTGTGTGTGTGTGTGTGTGTGTGTGTGTGTGTGTGTGTGTGTTTAGGAGCCTCTGATGGAGGAGTACAGTATCGCCACCCAGGTGTGGAAGCTAAGCTCGTGTGATATGTGCGAGCTGGCCAGGAACAGCGTGCTCATGAGTGGCTTCTCCCACAAGGTACCCCCTTCCTCTCTTCCCTTTCTGCACGTTCTATTTTCTGAAATTTGTTGTATGTTTTAATGATTTTAATGTAGTAGCGGATGGCAGGACTCACGTTGTCTCCTGTGACCAGGCAAAGAGCTACTGGCTAGGGCCCAAATACAGCAAGGAGGGCCCTGAGAGCAATGACATCCGGCGCACCAACGTCCCAGATATCCGTGTGGCGTACCGCAGTGAGACCCTGCTGGAGGAGCTCCACCTCATCACGCATGCTGTGAGCACCAAGGAGGAGGACGACAGCCTCTCCATGGCCCCTGTGGGGGCATCAGGATGCTAAAATACCCTCCCAGCGTGACATTCAGGGTGATGAGAGGACTCCAGCTTGTTGTCCACCCTCTATCTCCTACCTCTCACATCCACCCCATTAGGGAACTGGACCCTATCTTTGTCCTGATACCAGCGTCTACATTCTCTCTGGGAATGAGGTCCAGTATGGCCTCAGCCATGTCTCTGGGTCTCTTCCTCTCTAATTTCTATCCCTCTCTCTCTCGTTCACAGGGGTAGTTTTATTTGAATCAGCATGGCCAGGGCTGGCAGGGGTGAACTCCCACAATGTAGCCTGACATCTTCAAACTGGCTCGCTTTTTTATAGAGATATTCTGAACGTACCTGCCCTGTTAAGCCCTAATGTCCTGCCCTATTAAGCCCTAATGTCCTGCCCTGTTAAGCCCTAATGTCCTGCCCTGTTAAGCCCTAATGTCCTGCCCTGTTACGCCCTAATGTCCTGCCCTGTTAAGCCCTAATGTCCTGCCCTGTTAAGCCCTAATGTCCTGCCCTGTTAAGCCCTAATGTCCTGCCATGATTAGCCCTAACTAAAGTTATTTGGTTTAAAAGAAAGATTCCACCGTTCAACCTGTGATTTTAATGGCATGTTTGTACCCATCATTGATGTTTTTAAATGCACACTTCAGTTTACCCGTCCTTAAAGCTGCTTATTCTTCATAAAACAGGAATGCTGCCTTAAGCTTAACATTTACTGTAATACCTTCATATCTGGATGAAGTCAGGAAGCAGATACAACAGTATTATGCATTCATTGTCCATAGGCTGGCTGCCTTCACAATCGACACACCTAAATGTCATATAGATTTCTTTTCACCTTGTTCCTACACAGGTTCTGCCCTAACAGGAGCAGTCACATGGAAACCTCAGGATCAATCTTCTAATGGCCAAACAATATTACATTTAAAAACCAAGAGACAACGAAATCTAAGTTATCTGGAGCATGAGTCTTAAGTAATGCCGGGTTTCTGATAGCTATCATTTCTTTGTGATGCAGTTCTTAGTTACTAATCAACAGCAGCCGTCCCCTCGGCTGGGCTCTGATTTGAAGAGCAGAAAGCAAGTCAAACAAGACACGCTTAAACCAGACATGAAGCCGTGAAAATGTCTCCTACTACAGATATTCTGTTAAGCAAACCAGATCAATGTTTTTAGCTGCAGAAAAACACTTGGCCATTAGTTATGGAATATGCAAACAAATATAGTTGATACATACTATACACATTAACATAGTAACCTATGACATGTACTGTACAGTATATCGAAATTTGCTCCAGTTAGATTTTTTATTATTATTTTGTATTACAAAATGGGATCGAAATGGATTTAAAAGTTTTTTTTGTCAGTGATCTTCCCAAAACACTGTAATTTCAAAGTGAAGGGAAATTAAAACATATTTAATAGCCCTTTATTTGATACATATTCAGTCACCTGAGTAAATATATGTTAACTTTTCGCTGCAGCCACAGGTGTGAAACTGTGTAAGATCACACAATTGGATGATTGAGTTTTCAAGTCTTGCCAAATAAACTAAGCTAATGTATTTTTTTTAAATGGGGAACATTAACTACTGTTATAATTACAGTGTATATTTTGCCATGCGGTGTAATTCATTGTCCTACTTCCTAATTCATTTTCCACTATCTGGTCTTAAGTGAGCTGCAATGTCTGATGCTATTGGTAACCAAACCAACATTTAAATCTTTTGAATCCATTTCTTAGACCCATTTTGTAACAATTTTTTTAAACTAAATAATAGTTCTAAATGGATGAAAACTTGTGAAGCCACTAAACGTACACTGGATGCTGAGAAGTGTGTATGATAGAGCTGTTCAACCACAGAGTTGTATTATTTCTAAGCACAAGAAGGATGTATATAGTACACCATGTCTTTGAAAAGTGTTTGTGCTTGTGTGTGTGGACTTTGTCCACCGCACAACACTTGGTCCTCTATGGAGACATGGACATGGCCTGTATGATTAAATTGCATGCATTGCAGTGTATGCACAATGCCAGATCTTACTAGTGCCTTTTGATTTGTCCACTGGGCACTGCAAGCCTATCATTGTCCATTACCATGCTCTTCAAATGCCTTTGTCCTCAGTATCAACCACACATGTTCACTTCATGCGTTTCTAATCTCAAGACCGATGCCTTCGTACTGAAGCCACGTTGCATGCTGTGTGTAAATGACCTACCTTACTTACCGAAGCGTTTCATCAATTCTCTGCTTTAACTACATTTCCACCAAACATCTTATGCATGCTTGCATGGAGCCCTTTGAGGCCACTGGACTGGCTGACCATTTGTTTAAAGGAAGCTGTAATGTATGTCCGCAGTCACTGATTGTTGTTTGAGTTCTTTAAAACAAACTAAATGTAGCTTGATTCTGATTCATGGCAATGCTGAAACTGTTCTCTGGTTGTCATCAGGATCTTCAACATTCCCCCACAATGGAAATGGTTGTCATGGTCACTAAAACAATGTGTTATAAATGCTCATCCCCATTCTCACATCCAAATAGCCTTATGCTCACCTGACCTGAAACTCAAATTGTGGACGTTCATCTTGGATATTATCACTGTTATGATTGGACGTGCCTCTCTGGTGCCAGGAACATTGTAAATGTTCTCCATGCCTTGCTAACAGTCAATTTAAAAATCTCAATTCAAAACCTTCAATGTGACAGAAGCCTAATATATAACAAATATTTGAGAAACTATAATTTTAGTTTATCACATTTGAATTCGAATAACTTTCTGAATGGTACTCTTTTATTTGAACAAGGTTCATATTTGCCCATTGCAGAATTGGAAGAAATTCTTAATGGGACCTGAAACCTAGAACATTTTTGAGAGAGATGCTCAAGATTGAGTCTTTCTATTCCCTGTCTACTGAATGTCTTTTGTCGATGGAAAAAATAAACAGTTGAGTTGTATAGCATTTAATAAAATAATATATAAATATTTAAAAGGGGACGATGACAAAATTCTATAATTTGTCTATGTTCCTAAATCTTTGAAGTAATTATTTGACGGTTTCCCTCATCAGTCAGCTCTCTTACTCTGGGAGAACAGGGTAGATCTAGTGCCAGTGCTACGACAATAGGTTATATGGGTCTGTGCAGATGAAAGCATTTGATGCAAGTCTGTGAAATAATGATAATTCGCGTGAAAAATGTATGTCCCTTCACAAAAAAAACATCTGGAAGCCCAATTGCTTTTGGTAAAGAAAATATATATTTTGTATGATAAATGTCAGTTGTGTGGTTTCAAACATACCTTTGCTGACATCTATGCCGCTGTGAAAGAAAAAAACTGTGAGACAGCACATTCAAAATATCAAAAAATGCAGTCTTAAAAATTCATATTTCAATAGTTTCTAAGCACAACATACATTGGTCTATCAGTTATACATTTGATATCCTCCTAATTGAGAATATATGATTGACAAAACAAAGTATGAATTTAGAAAAATAAGTTTGGATTTCATTTTTTTACAACTTGGAACAGTTGAACGTGTCCCCTCTTAGCAGACTGATAGTAGTAAGTTAGCATGTCAGCAGAGAGTTAAGAAAATATGCATTTTAAACCGTGACCCTTCTCTCCCTGAGTGAGACTGCTGACTATTGACAGTCAAATAATTACATGATTGCATGTAACACAACGCAACACACCTTGTTATTAATTTTTCTCTCCTTCAGTGTTTGGCACCTTATCAGTACTCGCAGTTTTCAAAATATTGATTCCATTCCAGCAGCAGCATATGCATCCTTGTGCCGTGTAGTGCACTTGTAAATTTGAAATTGATCCGTCCTCTATTTATAAATTTTTATTGCTGTTTTTAAGTGATTAATTTTCAGCAAAAACAAACAAGACCTTTCAGTATTGAACGCAACCCAGACCAGAGACCGTGCCCTAGCCAATCATAGCTAGCCTATAAGCAAATTAGCCATGTGCACAGGGGCTGTTCCCTAGCACAGTGGTTCTCAAACCTCTCCTGGGGGACCCGCACCCATACCATATATTAGATGTATCCAAGAGTGAGCACACTTGAATCAACTTGTCAACTAATTATCAAGCCCTTTCCTGCTTGAATCGGGTGAGCTAGTTCAAGGATACAACAAAACTATGAGATGGCTGGGGGTCCCCCAGGAGAGGTTTGATAACCACTGACATAGGCAATCATAGCTATAAGCCTATTTGCAAATTCGCCATGTGCGCAGGGTACCATTTTCTTCACTGTGTATATGTCGAAATGACAGGAATAGATCATTCTGAACATTTAAATGCAATTATGTAGATTACACAGGAATCTGTTTACAGTTGGAAGTCAAACAACAATTAACAGGTTGGCTGACTGCATATCTCACTAATCATTAGCAAAATAGCAACAGAGATGCTCACAAATGAGCCTGGTGTTAACTTTCATTTTTGGTTTCACCTGTAAGAGATACATTTCTAACATCTTCATCAGATCATATTTCACTGTAGCAGTTGCCAAAAACAGTTTCTCAACACATTTGAGGAAATAAATAAGCTATCCAGTTGCTGAATCATCACACAGATCTACAAGGCCTAATAAAAAAAATCCACGCTAGCGCGAGTGCTACGGTACAGCAGGTTTTGGTTTGTTTTTATATTGGCTACTCTCTTCAGTTATGCTGGAAGCAAAGTCAGTGTCTTGCCTTGTATTTTAAAGTAATATTAGTAATAATTGGCACTGCATTTCCCCTAATATAAAATGAGGTAAAAATGGAAGTTAACAGCTTGCTGCTTCAAGCTTGTGGGGTGGCTAGACACATAGGTATGCTATAATCACCTAGCTCATGAAAATAAGGTTATACAAATCATAGGCGTAATTTCATTGGGGGACACGTTTAGATGTTTAAATGTATAGCCATCTAACTAGATGCAGAGTTCATGTAAGAACATCAGTCAATTGAATAGATACATTTAGCCCTAAATGATGGAGTTCCCATGATGGGAAAACACATGCAAAGCTAAAAATGGCACTCACAAGTCAGATATCTACATTTTTTAATGTAATGATCAGCAGTAGTCACAAATGTACATGATTTGGCAATCACCTTCGTCATGCAACATGAAACAAGAGACCTACACTGTAAAAATAGCATTTATATTTCTGTTGAATAAACATGACTGATTTCCACATTGAACCTGGTATGTAACATCAGGGACATTTTTGCTTGAGGCTTTTATTTGGGTTCAGTCAATTTGACTGACTAATTTATTTGAACTGTTATTCAGTGACTACTTTGAAATTGCTCCTTTTCTATTATTGTTCCTTATAGTTTTGGATGAAATAGCTTGGCGTAGCTGTTCCATTTGTTTGAGCACAATGTCAATTCTTGTTTAGGAAGACAAGAGGACTGCAGGCACTGTTCTAACCTTACTAATAATATAATATTAATAAAATGAATTTGGTGGGTAGGGAGCCCCTGACCCCAAAATATCTGTGCACCAGCCGCGGTCGGTGGATCTTAATTGGGGAGGACGGGCTCGTATTACGCTCGGAACCGGAGTGAATGGAATGGTGCGCAACGAACAAAACCAATTGTTTTTTTGATTTGCACACATTCCATTCACTCCGGTTCTGAGCGTAATACGAGCCCGTCCTCCCCAATTAAGATCCACCGACCGCGGCTGCTGTGCACGCCCCTGTGGAAATGGAAATGTAGCCCATCAGTCAATGCGTGTGCTAACTGTACATTACAGCAGTATTTTCAATATTTTTGCTTCAGGTGTGGGCTTCCGAATGCAACTTTGTTTGTTTAGTTGCAGATGGGTGAAAAGACTTGTTGAGCAAACTTCTGCCTTGTTAGTGGTTCCCAACCATGTGTACTATGACCCCTGGTGATACAGTAACCCAAAAAGTTTGGAACCCACTGGAAATAAGGACAGTGATTATTTTTGGGAGGCTTTGCATCACACACCACTGCTGCAAAGCAATCACATTGCAGTTTCTTGAAAATACAAGCTGTTCTAGTTACTTCAATCGATTTAGGAACATAGACAAATTATAGAATTTCGTCATTGTTCCCCTTTAACATTGTCACAGTGTATTAATATTATTATTATTATAAACATTTTGCTTTGTGAAAATAGATGTCAAATTCTGTCTATTATTAACACTCCCAATTGTTTATACATTTTACCTCAGTGGACCACAGGTTTGATGCTACTAAAGATCATTGGCGGTGTTTGTGATTTGGTTAAAGCTGCACTATGTAACATTCCATTAATTTGTCCTGATAGCCTGAATATTCCGTATATTTATACAGTATATAGGTTTTTACTGAACACGAATAAATGAAAGTATAAACAATTTCAGAAAATACACATTATTATTTTGTCCATAATATACATTTTCTTCTAGTTAGGTATTGTGAAATGTTGATTTTACAATTCGATTATTGTCTGTATTTTGTATTATTTAAGTTGATGTTTTCAACCCCGGGATTCCAATATGCTAGTTCATAACGTCTACTAGTCTTAAATCAACATTTTGGTATTTTTTGTAGCTTTCGAAAAAGTTACATAGTGCAGGTTTAAGATTTTACATATTCTTGAATACAGGTGTTGATATGATTTTGTAACCTGTCATAAATTCAAAATGAAGATGTCACTTCTATTCCCAACACCACTACAATAAGTGATGGCAAAATGTCCAAATATTTTTGGCATTCAGGTCTATAAAGTAACCTTCTGACCACTTCAGCCATTGGCAAGTATGTATGGGAGGTTTGTTCCATTTCAAAGTGTTGCGGTTAAGTGATTGAAGCTAAATGGACGACGCTCAGGACATGTTGTGTGCATTGTTCCTAGTCCTGGGAGTCTGTTCTGAGGCACCTCATCAATGAGCTGTTTCACTGTGTAGGACACCTTTGTACTGAACATAGAGCTGTGACTTGGATTTAATATAAAGTGTATTTTTCTAAAGGCTATAGAGATACATAGTTTATATAAACAATATATCTAGATCACAAACCTATAGGTTGAGTTTGATCTTTCTAAACTGACATTATAAAAGCGGATTGATTTATTTTATTATGATAATTACACTTGTATTTCCTTTACAATTCACTCGTTTTAACAATTGAGTTACAACTTTACAATTGAGTAATACTTTACATGTATAATTGTTTACCGTTTTTTTATTTTGTTTTTCAATGTGTTTTTTTGTTGCTGGAATTATACCATGTAAAATTTGAAGGCCTTCTGAAATGGAATAATAAGTTTGTACTTTGTATTCGTTCATAATAGTAAGAAATCTATTTCCAGGGGCAGGTAATGCCTTCTGGGTGGTGGCCTGGCTCTTTCGGGGTGTTAGCAGAGCCAGGTATGTCTCATTAAGGTACCCAAATACTTCTCTTATTCATTTGACCTTATCTTTCCATCCATTTTAGATAGCACATTACTCTTAACTTCTGTTGTTGGTCTGAATTTGTACAGTCAATTCAGTTATTATCTCTTTATAAATTACAACGCCTGTTGGTTTATTGTAACTCTGAGAAAAAAATACTTTGCATCTTCAAACTTCTCTAAGACCAAATAGAGTATAATTAAGTTTCTGTTACAAAAGAAACAGCACACAAAAAGTTAAAAGGCACGTTGAGTCCACCATATTGTGAATGTATCTTCACGTTTTGTTTTCTGTTTATTTTCTAATTGATCTCAGTATTCTTTTCACAATCACGTCATGTTATATCAAGTTTAATATTCACTCAATTATTTTCCATTCAATTAATTTATTTTGTTATAGCAACATAATTTTTTTGTCTTTTTTCAAGTATACTCTAGTCATTATCATTGCTTTTTAACTTAATTCCATTATTTACAATGTCAAATGCTTATACGATACATGTTTAATGACTTAAGAATGAAATAAAGCATGTTTGTTCATCTAAGATCTTCTCCTGCGTCAGTATACAATATAGCACAACTTAATTAGGTACATTATGGGTATGTGCATTTTCTGGATGGGTGAGGCAGAGGCTGAGAAGACAGGTATGTAGAGGTACAACGATATAAGGGGCACAGACAGTCAGCCAAGTTTAGTGTCACGTCTCCCTTAGCATCTGTTTGCTCAGTCATAGAAAGCAAATCAGACCATTGCGGAAAACCAATAGTAAAGTTAGGAAAGCTAGCATGATATAACAGCAGCAGTGCTGTTTGCACGAACCTACATTATACAGTAGCCGCTAGCTCAGAAGAGGGGACTCTTATAATTTTATACTTTTTATCTTCCAGTACATTTTGGCTGTAGAATTCCTTTGGCCTATAATCAAGGCCTTGTGTAATTCTGCCCTGGTGGTAACAGACAATTTGCTTTCTGGTATGTTAAACTGTCTGTTTGCTGAATCTGAGTTAATAGATAATCACTCCTTGTTTTCTTCACTCACCTGTATCAGTGTCATATTCCATTATGTTAGATAATGATTACATTACAGATACTTCAAGCAGAAATAAATAATTAATTACAGTCAATAAATCAAATCAATAAATTTTCCAAACTCTTATACTGACATAGGATTTTGGCAGATACGAGTGTACACTCACCTAAAGGATTATTAGGAACACCATACTAATACTGTGTTTGATCCCCTTTCGCCTTTAGAACTGCCTTAATTCTACGTGGCATTGATTCAACAAGGTGCTGAAAGCATTCTTTAGAAATGTTGGCCCATATTGATAGGATAGCATCTTGCAGTTGATGGAGATTTGTGGGATGCACATCCAGGGCACGAAGCTCCCGTTCCACCACATCCCAAAGATGCTTTATTGGGTTGAGATCTGGTGACTGTGGGGGCCATTTTAGTACAGTGAACTCCTTGTCATGTTCAAGAAACCAATTTGAAATGATTCGAGCTTTGTGACATGGTGCATTATCCTGCAGAAACTAGCTGTCAGAGGATGGGTACATGGTGGCCATAAAGGGATGGACATGGTCAGAAACAATGCTCAGGTAGGCCGTGGCATTTAAACAATGCCCAATTGGCACTAAGGGGCCTAAAGTGTGCCAAGAAAACATCCCCCACACCATTACACCACCACCACCAGCCTGCACAGTGGTAACAAGGCATGATGGATTCATGTTCTCATTCTGTTTACGCCAAATTCTGACTCTAGCATCTGAATTTCTGAACAGAAATCGAGACTCATCAGACCAGGCAACATTTTTCCAGTCTTCAACTGTCCAATTTTGGTGTGCTCTTGCAAATTGTAGCCTCTTTTTCCTATTTGTAGTGGAGATGAGTGGTACCCGGTGGGGTATTCTGCTGTTGTAGCCCATCTGCCTCAAGGTTGTGCATGTTGTGGCTTCACAAATGCTTTGCTGCATACCTTGGTTGTAATGACTGGTTATTTCAGTCAAAGTTGCCCTTCTATCAGCTTGAAGCAGTCAGCCTATTCTCCTCTGACCTCTAGCCTCAACAAGGCATTTTCGCCCACAGGACTGCCGCATACTGGATGTTTTTCCCTTTTCACACCATTCTTTGCAAACCCTAGAAATGGTTGTGCGTGAAAATCCGAGTAACTGAGCAGATTGTGAAATACTCAGACCGGCCTGTCTGGCACCAACAACCATGCCACAAAATAACTTAAATCACCTTTCTTTCCCATTCTGACATTCAGTGTAGGTGAGTGTATATGGTAATGCAAACATAGTCATGCTACAGTTGGAGGGGCCCCTAAACGGCACTTTGATCGGGGCCACAAAATTGACAACCCGACCCTGTCAGTGCCCTCTCCTGCATGGCTGTCCGGCTGGTCTCGAGTATGCTGCAAGCAGCTCGCGTGTTTTTTTTTTACATTAGATTGTAGTCCTGTGACTTCAGCTTTTTCGTGGTGGATGTATAAACTAATGTAGACATGTACAATATATTCTAGTGAATACAGCTAAAATGTTGTGTCAAATATCTATACTAATGCCATTGGGAATTTACTGTTACGTAAAGTAGAACATCAAACTGAGATCAGCCTGCTCAATCTGATGCTGCCATTGAATTGCTACTATAAACCAAGTATATTATAAACTATGAGATTTCCAAAACAGAATGCGGTCATTTCAATAGTGCAACACATGCCATTTCTCTTTATTTTTTTAATTACCAGTAAATGCTTTTGAGGTTACAAAAATAAAATTGTTTTGTAATGTTGAAAATCTATAACAGAGTGTGGATGTAACAGTACATCTTCCTTCATTGCACGACTGCCCAATGCGCAATCAGTGGACTTCTCAACACATGAACAAAATCATCCACAAAATGTACCGATAATTACTGTTACCAGACAAACGCCACAGCCCAAGTGAAATAAAGAGTAAGTTCACATATTAATGTTGCTCTAGTTACATATAGATTTGGCCACAACTGTACAGTATCAGTTGATTAGATTAACAAAATACATACCTAGGTACATGAAATATAGAATGTGTAACTTTAACTTACATATGATCAATAATTGAATAAATTGGCATCAACTATGCTTTTATGCAATACAAATTAAAATATATTATTGAAGTTAAAACAATTTATGCAGAACATATAGAATATTTAACAACATCTCATGCACAAATAAGGTTTTTTAAGGAACTTAAAATATAAAGTTAATACTGAACCTCACATCCGTCTAATTTAACATGCTTTTCTCTGTGTGTACAGTAGTTACAGTTGTGCTCAAAGGTTTGCATACTCCTGGATAATTGGTAATAGATGTACTATTTCACCATCCAGCTACTGGAATGTGTGTGCATTTGGTCCCGGTCTATGATGTGATGTGCCATTTTAATACCTGGGTAAACAGAAACAGTTGGCTAGCTAGTTACAGCATCAGCTAGATATCCTGTCTTGAAACTGAAAATGTATTGTTTTGGAAAACTACATATTGTACCTTTATCTGTGGGCAATCACAATGACATGTACATTTTCTGGAAAATGTTTCCATTAATATATATATATTATTGTATAGTAAAATCATTTATTCTAGTAGTTTTAATTGAATGCAACCAATATCTATAGGTAATGTTTAAAACGAGTTAATAGATTGACCATCTGTTTGAAACAGTGAAGATGAGTGTCGCTGCTTCCCTCATGCATCACAATAGAATTAGAATGAAACAGATTGGAATCTTTCAATGCAGTCTTCTTATCACGTTTCAGGACTGTTTATAGTTTCCAAAAATGTATACAGCCCAGAAAGTCAAAATTTCACCATGTGAAGGATTTCCCCAGGCCACCACACACACAGGCAATTGGAAAACTGTGAGAGAAATATGAGAATTAAGGAATTTCATACTGATATCATTTGATTTCTTATTTAAAGTTAATGTTTAACAGTAACTAGGACTAATTATTTGATGTGGATAAAACCAATACCGGTACAGTTGGCAGTAGGGCTGGTACGACATGCGCATCGCGATACAATATGCACTTCAAAGCCCGTTCGCCTGGCAACTGTATATAATGCCCGCAACACAAACTTGGATATTTAATTTCATTCAATAACAAACATTGTGAATTCATTGTAAAGCTAGTGAATTGTAACCAAATTCAATTGTATTGTGTGTAAAGAAATAATAAGAGTATGTAATAGTAAAAACGGCACATTTAACATGTTTTTAATAACTGATTATTAAAAACATTAACAAATAAGTTGTACACAAATTGTCTAAATATATTGCTAGTGTCTCATGTAAAAAAACAGGGGTACATTTGAAAATCATTCACTAGGTGTCTGTTGTTACCCAAATGTCTATGTTACCCAAAATAGACTAATTGTAGCAACACAAGAACATGGACCCACTACCTATCTATGGAATGAACAAACAATGATTATTATACTGAATGAGAAGCGCTATTATTTTGAAATGAAATATTATAGTTTGTGTTGCGGGCATTACTGTTGCCAGGCGAACAGGCTCTAGAGTGCATATTGTATGGCAACATGCATATCGTACCAGCCCTAGTTAGCAGTAGAATAAAGGTTAAAAAAATCCAGTGGGGGGGGCAGCGATTATTGTTATATATTTTTTGTGGGGGAGCTGTAGCCAGGGTATGCAAATGTATGAGCACAAATGTATAATCAGTATTGTCTCTGACACAGTGGAATGTTTTAGCTTCAAGGTCCATGTTTACTCATCCTGAGGTGTCTGGTCCAGCAGCTGCCCTCCTAAGGCTCGATAGGCCTGACTTCACTGGCCAGCTGGAATGGAATGAAGAAAAAAAGTTCAGGTTTATGACTGGGAAGTACAAACCATATTAGTTACCTGTCATACAGGAAGATAAACAACCCCACATACAGTCAGGGGTGTGTGACTTACAGCCAAGGCCGACTTGATGTTCTGGAGCTGGAAGAAGACACGCCCCCCCTCCTCAGGGCACACAATCTTCAGCTCTTCTCGGGTCATGCCCAAGAGCATGGAACCACTGAGGACGCCCAAACAGCGCACCGTTCTGATGCACCGAGAGATATATAGTATCCTGTCATTTTCTACTAATTGCTTTTCCTTTAAATTACAATAACTGTGGTCAATCACATGCCTACAGAGACCACTGATTATAGCTGATGGTATTCAGTGTCAATGCTCTTACATGTTACTGAAGTTCTTGTACTCCAGCCAGGCCTTCACCTGGTCGGGTCTGGACCTCTTGGAGAGGGCAGGTGGACCACTACTTTCCTAAGAGATGACAATAATACACATTGTCTTGACAATAATACACTGATATTGTGAAATAAGTGCAACAGACAGGAAATATAACGCACAGTAGGCCATCAAGTAGTGTTTTACAGAGGGTAAATGTAGGGTTGTAATATCTTGCCTGCTTCTCCGTCTCCTTGTCCGGAGACTCCAGTATGTTGTTGGGAACAAAGCCCTCCTCCCCTCTATCATTTCTAACTTTCCACCATTTCTTGGACATGTCTAGTAGCTGTAGACACAGAGTAAACATAACCTTTTGTCACACATCCTGTTGCTAGGGCGGACAGATGGACTGATTGTGTTGTTGAATTGTGTTGATAACACTCACCTGAACCACAGCTCCCTTCGAGACGTTCAGTTCTCTGTTGTTTCTTGCGGTGAAGTCATACATCACACGCATGTTACTGGGTTTGGGCTCATCTGGACTGAAAAACAAACAGATACGTGGAAGAAATATGTACAGACAGAACAACATGTACTGAGACATTTATAACTACTCCGTGTTAATAGTAGTTTCTTAGGTCATACCTTGATGGTGCAGCCTTCCAAGGAGATAACCTCTATGGAGAAAAGGACATTAATTAAACTTGTTAAAAGAAACTGTATTGTATCTACTCACCCAGAATGACACTGTAACTACCCACCCAGAACGACACTAACTACCCACCCTAGAACAGTATTGTAACTCCCCACCCAGAACCACATAGTAACAACCCACCCAGAACCACATAGTAACTACCCACCAAGAACTACATAGTAACTTTCCACCCAGAATGTACAATATTGTAAATACCCACCCACTACAGTATTGTAACTACCCATCCAGAACATTACTGTAACTATGCACCCAGAACCACATTGTAACTACAATCTCAGAAAAGAAGGTACAAGGATATACCTAAAATGGTACACAGCTTGTCACTGGGACAAAACTATACTCCCAGGTACACTGGTCACATAAGTAAACACAAAGGTACAAATATGATCCTTAGGGCACTAAATGTGTACAGATCTGTCCCTCAGGGTACATAAGTGGCCCTTCAGAGGTACAGATATCAATGGTAAAAATATGGACCGATGCTGAAGGGTACAATATTCGTATCTTGCAGGGTACAGCCCCAGTGACAAGCGTTGTACCATTTTAAAGTACATTCTCATACCTGTACCTTCTTTTGAGAGTGTACCTACCCAGGAAAATATTGTAACTACCCACCCAGTACAGTATCGTTACTACCCACCCAGTACAGTATCGTTACTACCCACCCAGTACAGTAT
>JACXGM010027140.1:0-14604 GCA_016801145.1 Umbra pygmaea
TGCTGCTGCGTCTGCTGCTGCTTCTGCTGCTGCTTCTGCTGCTGCTTCTGCTGCTGCTTCTGCTGCTGCTTCTGCTGCTGCTTCTGCTGCTGCTTCTGCTGCTGCTGCTGCTTCTGCTGCTGCTGCTGCTTCTACTGCTGCTTCTACTGCTGCTTCTGCTTCTGCTGCTGCTTCTGCTGCTGCTGCTGCTGCTGCTGCTGCTGCTGCTACTGATGCTGCTTCTACTGCTACTGCTGCTGCTTCTACTGCTACTGCTGCGTCTCCTGCTACGTCTCCTGCTACGTCTCCTGCTACGTCTCCTGCTACGTCTCCTGCTACGTCTCCTGCTACGTCTCCTGCTACGTCTCCTGCTACGTCTCCTGCTACGTCTCCTGCTACGTCTCCTGCTACGTCTCCTGCTACGTCTCCTGCTACGTTAGGGCTGTAACGATATGCTCATCGCGATCCAATAGGCACTCCAGCGCCCATTCGCCTGGCAACAGTGTATAATGCCCGCAACACGAACTCTGATATTTCCTTTCAAACTAATAGCGCTAGTTTAAATTCATTGCAATAAACATTGTAAATTCATTGTAAAGCTAGTGAATTGTAAACAAATTCAATTGTATTGTGTGTAAAGAAATAATAGGAGTATGTGACAGCATTAGCAAATAAGTTGTACACAAATTGATTGAATATATTGTAAAAGAAAAGTGTCTCGTAAAAAAAACACAAGTACATTTGGAAATCAGTCACTAGAGTCTGTTGTTACCCAAAATAGACTAATTGTAGCAACACATGAACATGGACCTACTACCTATCTATGCAATAAACAAACAATTATTATTATAATGAATGAGTAGCGCTATCATTTTGAAATGACATATCAGAGTTCGTGTTGCGGGCATTATATACTGTTGCCAGGCGAACGGGCTCTGGAGTGCATATTGGGTCGCGATTCGCATATCGTTACAGCCCTATGCTACGTCTACTGCTGCTTCTACCGCTGCTTCTACCGCTGCTTCTACCGCTGCTGCTACCGCTGCTGCTACCGCTGCTGCTACCGCTGCTGCTACCGCTGCTGCTACCGCTGCTGCTACCGCTGCTGCTACTACTGCTGCCAGCCAGACAGAGAGACTGATATTGTAGATGGCAGACTGGGTCCAGTAAAACCTATTATGTTGTAAATGTTTAGGAGATGACTTTAGGTCAGGGGCATATATGTGAATACATGATGGCACTGGAACAGTGCAGTAGAACACCACCCCCATGATACCACGCACACGTGTGTCTAGTCTCAAGTGACAAAATAAAGCACTTGGCATGTTCAGAGTGTGTGAGATTTCAGTTTGTGTAAATCTGTGCCTTTCCTAGTTCCAATGGGATCCTCCCAATAAACGGCAGCAATCATGTACAGCTGTGGCCTCCACACTGCATCAAAGCATCCATGCTGCAGGGCCTCAAGAGGCTGAGCGTGTGTGTGTGTGTGTGTGTGTGTGTGTGTGTGTGTGTGTGTGTGTGTGTGTGTGTTGAGAGGGACTCTCATGTTATGTTCATTTCTGTGTGTGAGTGTATGGCTACGCTCCAGTGACGCACAGACTAGTCTTGGCCTCAGGGAGATGTGCAAACTGGGGAAATAAACAAAATGGTGAGTCATGGGAAGGACCGCAAAGGTGTTCCAAAGTTGTCACTTGGAGTATGGCAGCAAACGAGTGAGTACGTACCTCTCTCTCAGCACCACTTTCTTTCACTATATATTTGTTTCGTCCTTCATTTCTCTTTTCTCCTTCCACTCCTGCTTTCCCAGAATTCTTCCCTACCATTTCCCAGTCTCTCATTTCCCTTGTTTCTCCACACACTCCATTGCCCTTTATCAACACATTAACTGTCCATTTTTTCTCCCCTGTTCTGTTTCCATCAGATGCCCAGAACCAACCCCCTAGCCAAGGTGAAAAAAGGAAAACAATATAGTAATAGCAAGACACTAAATGCTTCAGTAATTCACCCTGGTAAATTAATAAAATATTTGTTTTGTGTATATATCCCTTTACCACTTGCACAGTTAACCTGCTCATTGCCTCTTCCTTTCCTGCAGGACCATGAGCCTGGTCATGCCTCCTGGCTTACCATCATACTTACCCTCCCGCCCACCCGGCTCCGCCCACCCACACTGCTCCACCCACCTACCCTGACCTCTTCCACATCCATTGCCCTTTGAGGAAAGACATCAGGTTTTGGGGGTTCTAAATGGTAGCTTTTCCTAGCAGCCGTCGTGCTTCTACACTAGTTCCTGTCTATTATTGACGACATGCTGCCTGATTGGTTTCGGGTCCCATCTTACTTTCAGGGACCCCATTCCAACGCCACTATCATCAACACCCAGACAGAGAGAATGAGAGACAGAAAGATGAATGAATACAGAGTGACCATGGGATGAGAGCGAGAAGAACTACTGTTTTCAGTTTTAACTGGTAAGCGCAGTCCAAAAACAATGGGAAGTTCAATATAGCCTGCGATGATGTGAAAAGGAATGTTGCTTGTTCAAGAAGTACTCTGAACAATATTTTTTTTTTAAATCCCAGCTGAGCCGGCAGTCAGCTGACATTTATACAACCAATTTTTATCAGTCAACATGTTTGCATTGTAAGCATTGATTCAATGATTGATTAAGTCTCCTTCAATGCCTGAAAGAAGTGGTTGGATCAATTTCTATTCTAATGACTAAGAGCGGTAAATGTACAATTTGATGACTCAGAAATTCTTAGCATGTGAGACTGGACCTCCAATGGGTTGTGACAGGTACAGCATATCAAAGTTAATATTCACCAGAATATACATTATTGCCAGAAAGTGGTAAAAGATAATATCACATTATAATTACATCTGTCAATAAAATTTTTGTCATTTGGCACAGTTTTTCAAGATTATCCTCGAGGCACACCAGACATTCCAAAGTTTAGCTGTAGCCACTGAACTATCTCATCATATTCATTAATCAAGGGCCTGATAATTAGCAGATGAGTTGAATCAGGTGTGCTAGATCAGCAATGGAGCAAATACATGGATCCGCTGGTGTTCCCCGAGGAGAAGGTTGAACAACACTGCTTTAGCAGACACTCTTATTCTGTGTGTCTTACAGAAGCGCTTACGATTAACTGTCTTGCTTATGGCCAGAGGAATCTTTTTCTTCACTTTGCCAGCTCTAGTAACATTTCGGTGTAGATCAGATAATACTGTATTGTATGTGCCTTTAGTCCTACATTTTATCAGTACAGTATTCTTTGTGCAAGAAGCCAGATACATAGTGAGAGAATGTCAGCTTCTATTAATTGGATTTCAGTAAAAAATATATTCGGATTGAGAAACAAAGCCAGCATATCTCACTTTGAGTTCAACATACAAAAATAAAATAATGAAGCATAATACAGTCTGAGCAAAGGACAAATCCAAAACTCTTACACTAACTTCACCCCTAACCATAACCCTGACCTAAGAAAACATGACTTGTTCATTTCTTACTCATGACAAATATTAAAAAAATGTCAATTTTAGCAAAAGCATTTTTGACAAACCATGAAACCAAGCTCTATTAAAATCTGGCCCTCAAAGCCAGTTCCACTTCGTTTATTCATTACAACATTCTAATCTGGGACTTATTTAGACCTGATACTCCAAGTGGGTGTAATTAATGACAAGGTAGAACAGAAAACCAGCAGGCTCCAGCCCTCGTAGGGTAAGATTTGAATACTCCTGCCCTACAGTAACCCTGTGATTGGTAGACTGGCTCACTTTACAGAGGTACTTTACCCAAAAACACTTGTTTTATATTGCTGTTAATCCTATTAAATGGTATATTAGCAAAGTTGTATAATTTGTGTACGATTCAATGTAGAAAATACAATGTTTCAAATTTAAGTTTTTCAATATGGGTTGATCCTTATTAGGAAGCTGATCAACCCAACCTACATGCAAACTGACATTACAATAACTTCTTCTTACTGTATGTACATAACATGTGGTACCAGACACACCTATGAGGAGATAAGCTCAATTAGTCATACAGTTCCTGATTATTATTGAGTCATATTTCACTTGTAATTTAATGTCCCTTTCCCTTGTCTCATCAACAATTATTAAATTGGTCAAATAAAACATTTATGGTATGTTGTTGAATTGTATCGGCACTGGTTTCTGTGGTACTCTCACAGTGGGCAGATAACTACAAAGTGAACCACGGCTGCAAACGTCAGGCAATAAAGTGTCAAAATATAGCTGACAAAACAAGATAAGGTAGTTGCATATGAAACAATGTAGTGTAATAAAAACGGAATGACCTTTGGGCCATGGAGACTCGATTGAAGCTTGCCCCCTCAGCTGATCCGCTGAACTCGCCTGTCACAGTAGGGAGAATAGCAGAGGTCTAGTCCTCCAGTATCATAAAATACTGACATGGGAAGTTAACTAAGCAGCGTTGCATTTAAATGTACTATTTCTATTCAGCCAAGCAGGTGCCATTCTGCAATTCCGACAAGATTGAGGACAGTAGACTTGATCAAGTAAATCATACCAGATTGTTTATCTGGTATGTGTATGAACATACCGTTGTGATTAGAGGACCACGAGATATAATGACTTCGTTTTCGTTATCATCGGCATGCAGGTGCATTGTTGAGTGCGCGCACATCATCTCGTGCACTCCCGGAATCATGAATCATGATGAGCCATAAAATTAGCTTTACTTGCGGGCAGTAGCCTTAACAGTGAAGCGCGAGGCTTCCCGTCAAACACTCCCATTAGTGGCTAGCGCAAGCTGTCATGTGATCTTCAAGACAAAAACGATGACCACCTCATTATAATCATTTACATTATTATTTTAGATTACATATATGAGATTTACTTACCAATACCAGGCGCAGAATAGATGAAGTACAATGCGGAGGTCGACAATGAGAAGAGGAATATAAGCCCAAGGAATGACCTTCTCCGAAATCTCAAATGTCTCGGCATTATATAGGCGGCAAACACACGTAAACACGTTTTATCTTGTACAGTAACGACAGTACTCCCGATTCGGTTCAATATCGTAGCTTGTCCAAATATAAACGCAGTGTAGGAATTGGTATTATCCACAGACTGGAGCAGGAGGATGGCAATTATTTAGTCTAGACAGAAAACGGGTTGATTCCGTCAATGTAGCAATGCTGTCGATGCCTTAAACTAAGATGCTCCAAGGTCTGGGATGACTGGCAAAGTGGGAGAGTCGAATCTCGGAGTCAGTCCGTTTAATTTCCTTCCCAGCTACACACAGCTTTCAGCGAATGAGTTTAAAATGCCGAACAGACAACTGCGAAAATGCAGTTAAAGCTGTCGGGTGTTACATTGAAATAAAGTTCATTTTTAGACTACTGTACGTTCGGACGCTGAGAATCTTGGCCTCTCGGCAGCGCTGTATGTGGATGAATGAAAAGCTCCCAGCGCTTAGGTTACCGCCCGTAAATGAGCCATACCTTTTTTAAGAGGGGGCGGCGTGTCTAGGGAGTGTCTGCAAACTCTTTCTCCACACCACTGTCTATGGAACCCCATTCCTGCCAGTAAAATAAAAAATATTTTTACAAGGAAAATATTTTCTTTGCAAGAGCAAATAGTATCTCATAATTATGACATAGCATCTCATATTCATGACTTAGTAGCTCATAATTATGACATGGTATCTCATAATAACCACTTAGTATCTCACAATCATCACTTAGTATCTCATACCCAAGAGATAATATTTATTGTTTAATGTTTAGAAATTTTGTAGATTGTCTTATCCATGTCAAAATGCATTGACTTGCTGCCACGTGATTCAACTGATTAGATATTTGCATTAACAATCAGTTGAACAGTGTACCTAATGAAGTATCCAGTGAGTGCATGTATGTACAGTACGTATATAGCAGGTGCAATTTTTTTAAGACTACAAGAGAAGGTTGGCTTCCCCTAAAATGTAAAAAAATTGTCAAATATGTATTATTGTATTAACATAAAAAATGTGTTTGTTCAGAATTAGCTACATAGAGCAGGTCGACTGACTCATTTTCCTTCTCAGTGCATTTCCCTGTTGAAGCCTGGCATCCACTGACTTCCATGAGGCTGCTTTGAACAGTTTTTTTCAGTGCTTCAACCTAGATGATTAAATTGGATAAATGCTGTGATTATGTCCCGCTCACGGATGCTCAGCTTCTCTGGGGGTGCAAAGAGGAGTGGGCTGGCCTGGACTCCGGGATTCTGCATGATGATTGGAGGGTCTGTCGAAAGTCTGCATCTCCTTTTGCTGGACAGCGATTTTGTAATATAAAAAGTCACGAAGCTATTCAAGCTCAGTCCCATCTGGGATTTTGCAAGTGTAGTCGAAAGACAAACTGCTGCAACCGATTTCTTGGTATTTGCTTGGCGAAATTGCTAGCCAATTTCCATCATACATTTCATACAATTATACACCACATTTCTTGTTTGAGTTTAACCTAATTCCCACATTTCCTCCTTTGAGTTTAAACTTCAAGTCCTGTATTCAGATCAGGACTTGCATGGTAACAGGGGAAAGCTGTGCGATTACTTCGTGTTCCTTAAAGACATGGAGTTGGACAGTGCAATGCCTCAGCTTTACAAACTGTTCTCATCAGTGGCAACAATTGGGAGATACATCAGCAGGTGTAGAAAGGAGCTTCTCCTGTTTAATTACTTACCCTGAAGCTTACGCGGTTATGTCACAACCTGCTTTCTGGAATACCCCCCAGACTCGTCGTTTGACGTAAACAGTCATTTTTCCCTGAAGGAGCATGGGGTTTGCTGCTGGTCTTCCGTTGTCTTGATCAGTTTGTGGTATTGTGTGACTTTCTGAACAGAACTAAGCAGTATCGTTACATTGACCAGCTTCCGTGTCGGTAATCTGCTTATCCAACTTTAGGCGTCCCGACCGCCATCAAATACACTGATGGATTTATAAATATGTTTTAAAAAATACAATAATCGTAGGCTATATGGATTAATCAGTCAATATTTATTTTGTATAGTAGCATTGTTTACACTCTTGCATTATCACAGACACTTCACAGATTACACATAATAAAACAGACATATCGCCCACCAACACCAATTCCTCCCTGTTGCGGTCTCTGAAGTGCACTGCAGCAAGTCAGAAATAGAAAAGAGATGCGCATGCCTGCCAGATTGCCCAACTATCTTTTTTCCCCTGCCTTGCTGTCCTTTGTATTAAACATAAACTACATATATTAATAAACAATACATTTAAAGTTAGTGTTAGTAGTGTCTCTAGTGTCGTCTGGGAATTAGTTAGCTATACATTTTTCCAAATACATTCTTATTTCCTAATAAACTAGTGAAAGCTCATAGCTTTACTTTGACCTGCATCACTTTCCAACTTTATACAATGCTGTGCGATGTAAAAAAAAAAAGGAAACCTGTAAGCAAGCCTTGTTGGGCTTCTGCCTTTAAAGATGCTGCTGCTAACATTAGCTCATCAGAGGCTCAGGCTACTACAACTATCCGTATGCTCCACAAGCATGCTCCAGGTCCTGTACCCTCCACAAGCTCTGCCTCACAGCAATCTCCTCATTCAGCTGCCCTACCTCATGCCCTACCTTAGTGACTTGAATAATGATACAACATCTCAGCCAATATTAAGTATTGTAGCTACCCAAAGTGCAAATTCAGTGCTATATCCAGGTCATGTAATCCTTAAAGTAAAGACCATGGCTGGAGTACTCTGTTGTGCAGGATGCATGTTTTTGTTTACCCTATCGGAAGTATGTCACTGCCAATGAGAGGGATATGGTTAGATCGCGTTGTTTTAACGACTGGAAAGCGATACTCGAGCATGACAGGGGGCTACAGAAGCATGCATCCAGCCACAGTCATGTGCAGGCTGCAGCCACCTGGTCTGAGCACAAATGCAGAGAGGCAACAGGGGAAACAATTAACTGTATGTTGGTTGGTAAAACCCAGCTTGAAAAGAACAGATACGATGTCAAGTGCATTGGTGGTGTGGTTCAGTTTCTGTGTGTAAACGAGTTAGGGCTTCGTGGAACAACAGAAACCTTGAAGTGTGATCGACGCAACACAGATAGTAATGATGACATTACTGTGGGTCTTTTTTATTGTTTAAACACAACTTAGAGAACTTAGAGGGAATACCTAAAAAGGTACTGTTCACCTCCAAGGATATTCAAAATGAGATAATTCAAACACTGGCACACATAGTTCTAGGAAAGGTCAAGAAGATATATGCAAACCCTGACTCTGTGTGATTTTGCATTAAAAGTGGCAGAACTAGGGAAAGGTGTAATGCTGAGATTTTGTCTGTAATTATTCAGTTTGTGTGCAATTCCGTAACAGAGGAGAATATGATTGAGTTGCTTTACTCATTTTAACTTGATGCTGAGTACGTGTCTGAGTACATGTCCACTGAAATGCAGAGACATCTTTCTGATGCTAGCTACAGTGCTGACAACATAGTTATCCAATGTTATGATGGTGCTTCAGTGATGAGTATGAGGTGGTGTGCTAGCACTGCTTCAAGAGAAGCTTGCTAGATATATTCTATATATCCATTGTTTTAACCACCAGTTTCACTTAGTGGCGAGGTGACCCATGTGCCAAAGTGTTTTTAGACCTCTCTAGTTCCCTGTATAACATCTTCCATCACCACTATGTGTCACAAAAGTATGATGCTCCTTGAAATTCACGAAACAAGCCATTATGATGTGACAAGGTGCATTGTTGAGAATGAAGACTCTCTTCTCACTATCCTATCGAGTGTGCATGCTTGCTGTCTTGAAACCAGCGAATGCAATTCTACAGTCTCAATCTGTGGATATGTGCACTGCTTGTGATGTTGTTGGTGCATCATTGAAGTCTTAAAAAGACATCCGTGAAGATGACTACTGGAACGAGCATTCTCAGGCACCTGCTGGGGATTTACATCTTTCAAAGAAGAGAACAATAAATAAACACCTTGGTGAAAGTGTTGTGCTCTCAACTGTGGGTCACACAGATTCAGATAATCCTACCATCACTCCCTCTCAGTCTCTGAAAAGATCCCTGCTCAACATCCTTGACATGGCCATATCTGAAATGGAACACAGATTTTCCAGGAAGAATGTTGACCTAACAACAGCCATATCCAGTCTTGTACCCAAATCTAGTGCATTTCTAGATGTCACCTTTTTGCAACCTCTGCACATGCTTGCGTGCACTGCAGCAGATGATGTAAGAAAAATGTAATTTGTTTTGCAAAACCAATGTTGATCAAGATATCTACAAAGTAATCAGACCTGTCCACTGTGTGTAAAAAAAGTAGCATGTAAGAGTTCCTTTACGCTGTCACAAGTCCTTTACCCCTATCGTCTCATCATGCTGCATGAACGAAAGAGGAATTTGGTGATCATGACCCATGATAAATCCATTACACATACTTTAGACATTGATGAATTTGTGAGAATCTTTGTCCAGGGAAACTGGAGACTAATGTTGTAGACCAGGTGTGTCCAAACCCTTCCATGGAAGGCGTAGTGTATGCAGGTTTTCGCTTTCACCTTGTACAAGGCTGATTGAGTAGCTCACTAATTGGTTAATATCTTCCCTCACCTGGCAGTCTAGGTCCTCGTTTGGCTCTAATTGAAAGGAAAGACCAAAAACCAGCATACACTAGGCCCTCCATGGAAGGGTTTGGCCACCCCTGTTGTAGACAGACATAGATATATGAATACAGCCATTGACAGACAGGCAGACACAGACATGGATATACAGTATGACTACAGACAATAAAATAAATGTTCTAAATTGGGCCTGTATATACTGTATATACTGTATATATTTACACTGAACTATTAATACAGACATGGATTTTCAGATGGCTGTTTTATGTACCAAAAAAGTATAAAAATTTAAAAAAAGTTTCATTTAATGTTCTGATTTTGCCATGTATATTCTATATATAGTTACACTGAACTATGACTACAGACATTGCAAGGTCTCCTTCACCTACACAGCGAAACACACCCTGGTAAAAATGACTATCCTACCAATCCTTGACTTTGGGGATGTTATTTACAAAACTGCCTCTATCTCCCTCCTTAAAAAGTTACACGTAGTCTATAATAGTGCCATTCGGTTTGTTACCAATGCCCTATTTAACACCCAATGATGCGACCTATATGCCCTAGTGGGCTGGCCCTCATTACACACTCAGTGCCTGACCCACTGGGATCACCTAATATATAAGTAAATTCTACAAAAAAAAACCTCTGTAAACGCTCTTCTCACCATTGCCTCACCCACCCGTAACCTGCTCTCAAACAGCTACATCTCTCTGGTCACCCCAAAAGCCCCAACTTCCTTTGGCCAAGACTCCTTCCAGTTTGCTGCAGCTAACGACTGGAATGAGCTACAGAAGAGACTGAAACTTATGACCACCGTCCCCCTCACATCCTTTAAATCGCGATTATCAGAGCTTCTATCTGATCATTGTACATGCTGACCATCCCCTCTCACATGAAAACTATACCTCTCCCCATCTGATCTAGTGCCTTAGCTTTTGCACCATGGAGCCTTTGTAAGCACTGACTTGCACAGCATTTTATTTACAGTATCTTATTTATCGTCTGTTATTTGTACAATATCCATTTGCACAGTCATGCTTAAGTGTTAATTTATTAATTTGCCTAACACTTTAGTATTTGCCTAACACTTTACATACCAATTAATCTATTCTCAAACTCAGATTTCTGTTGCACTAATTCTAAATATACTTACACCTTTTTTCATGCAATTCTAATCGTTTTTTCATCCTTTGTGCAATACAGTCTGTACACTGTATATAGTTACGTCTCCAACCTCTGGGCTACCTACCACCCAAGTTGCGCACCTAGAATCAGATACCTGTGTTGTGGTTGAAGGAAATGTCAAGGAATTTTGGATGTTCCCACAAGGCAAGAATGGGGATTTGGACGTGACCAATTGGGTGAGGAGAAAAATGGGTTTAACAAAATATAACTGTATAATATCCTTTTTACTACTTCTCCGACTTTGCCCGGACCTCACGCACGAGGCAGTGTAAATTGGCATAGCGCTGCCCAGTTTTTGGATAGATAAGTCAGATTATTTTTATTTTTTATTTTGGATGAACCATGTGAGTGTCCTTCACCATCCTGAATCTATCGAGGTGGGGTTGTGGAGCTGCCGTTGTAGCAGGGTCAGTGGGGAAAAATTGGATATGAACAGTTGGGAGGGGAGAAAATTGGGAAAATAGTAATAAAATACAAAATATAAAATAAATGTAGAATCACTTTTTACAGTTTCATATTTCAATCAATTGTCTTCATAGTATTGAAAGAAAATCAAGAAAACTGTTGTTTTTGACTCCGCTGTTGTTTTTGACTCCACTGGTCCTTTAATGCTATTTAGCAAAAATATATCTGTAATATTTGTGTCTTGTTTCTGTGTGCATAACTGTTAGGCCTACGGTATGTACAAAAGTATGTAGGCCTACAGTATGTGTGCCTGCGTGGGAGCATGCATGTAGTTCTGTGTGTCCATGTGTCTGTGTGTACACGCCATTCAGCATGCATGCGTACATGTATGTATTTGTGTCTGCCTGTGTATGCACGCTCTGTGAAATATGCATACTTTTAAAAGTGTCTAGAAATATGTTTTTTGTAGAGTAGGTGTCTGTTTGACATGCAGAGTATGTGAACATGTTCAGCACAACGTCAAACAAGCATATCCCTAAGTGTAAGCTTTAAATAGAGAAATTATGGAGAAATGCCAAGGGATATGGCTGGGACTCCAGTGGAGAGGGGGGGGGCAGAGTGGTAAAGCAACAGAGTGAAAAAGAGGGACAGCTAAGGGAGACAAAGAAATTAGCCCTGAGACATGCCAATGAGATTGCAAGACAAGAGAGCAAGGGAAAGTCATGCGTTGGTGTGTGTGAGATTGCCTCCAGTCAGACACAGTCAGTCATCACCTACATTTATCACTTGCACCCGTAGGTATGGTTCAAGCTCAGCACAAACCACGCATTCAAATGTTGGCTAGAGGATACCATCCGTAATTTGACTGGATACTAATAGCATAACAGCATTCAAATGACATCTCCTACTCAAGCCTGGCACTGGCAAAATCCCACTGTAAGGACATGCACAAACTGGTGTTTTAGTATGAAAAAGCAATTAGTAACCAAACTCTCAGTAATTAAATGAATATTCAACAATTAGCACATTATTTATATTTTGGAAAGTAGGACCTTCCAGGTCAATGCTGCAAATATGAATGATTATTAATTGAATTATTTATAATTTCAATGAATACAATTTATACTTTATTTTTTAAAGCCTATGATGGCTTATGGCGGTTTGTTTGATTTGGACATACTGTACTGTACAACACACGAAATATGAAGAATGGCTGGCCTAGATTGCTTTTTATTATTGGCATAAGCATTTTTCATTTCACTGGAGTAAAATAATGAACTGAATATTGAAAGTTTATTACTAAAAAAATATTCGATTATTTCCCAATGCTATAAATCTCGAATCTTCTCAATTTGAAATAGTAAATCCAGTCCCAATATACCGTCTATGGTTCAGGCGTTCAATTCTTTGAAACGTGACGTCTTCAAAGACTCGTTTCTGAGCCTTATGGGAAATGATGTGAAGGTAATGCACTTAAGCCACTATAAACATACACTTTTATGGACAAATACTACACTATGAGTAGTGAAACATTGTAGTTATTGGTTATTTAATGTTGTTAACTTATAAATGATTAAGTATAATTATCTAGTCATTTTAAATCATAGACCTTACATACAGTCTGGGTGGAACGTAAAACTACAACTCCCTGCATTTTGTTCAACCAGGAAGTTGTGTTGTGATGTTGATAAAATGGGCTAAAATCAAATGGATTTGCAAGTATTTTCATTTTCTTTTAAAACGAATGCTTTCCAGTTTAAAATGACGCACTGTAAAAACGCATCATTTTAAAAATGAAAGGCTTCGGTTATCATCTTTTCATTTGCCTTTGGTTGACGTGGCCATATTCATGCTTGACAGAATTTAAGACCCAAGAATCGCTGGATTTGCACGAGAGAGATGTTGAATTTGAACAGGATCGTAAAGTAATTCCCAATGACAACCAACAACCACATGTAAATGAGAAACAAGACGGACAAACAGAAAAGTCGTTCAGGTGTGAGAATGATATGAAGCTTTTGCTGTTTTGCTCCGACTGAAGCACGTGAAACTGATGTAATTGGTGTATTATATTGGCAGATCACCGGGGGTGACCAGGGGATCGTCCTGTAATCCATTACTCTTTTGTTAACCAACCTTAAATCTGATGTTTCTTCTGCTTTAATTCGGTTATCAGTAACCTAATTAATCATGATAGTCCTTCCTATTACACGTAAGACACCATGCAACTGAAACATTCTCTTAAATGACAACATGGTTCTCCATTCAAGCCACACGAGGACAAAGAGGGAAAAGGCTAAAAAGACCAAACTTTTGCCGACACTGTGGCATGTAATGAAGCACATCATTTTAATCTTTTAGTGTACTATGGGTTCACTGTGGATTATGGGATCGCTATAGAATATTTTGAAATGTATCCTAATGCACCACAACATGAGTAATATTTGAATGTTCCTATTCTGTCTCTTTCTCAGGTTAAATGACACAGATTATCACAGCAATGACACTCTCCACCCCACCACTACTGGGGTCAAGACAACAACTAAACCGACCCCTAAACCGATCCTGCCAGGTGCCGGGGTCAAGGCTCAGGAGGAGGAACAGTCTAGCGGGATGACCATATTCTTCAGCCTGCTGGTCATAGGTCTGCAATGTTTATTTGTGTATCTGATTCATGTGTCCATTTAAATGTGATGTCTGCACACTTGTCTAATTTGTTGACAATGACCAAAGGGCCTTTTGAAAAATACATGTTTGACTATATATTCCTATGTTGTGGTTAAACATTACATGTCAAGTAGACCTTTCGTAGTTATTACATATTCGTAAACAGTCGTAAATGTCCTTTAAAATTAGTGCATTTTTGCAACTTTTAGAAATGTCGCAACACAGAAAGCGAATTTGATGTGTTTCCCTCAGTTGGATGCCTACACAGCAAAATCACCAGTGTTAAATCAACTCTGAGAGTGTAAAGTAACACTGTCAGTGTCTATATGCTTCCCACTGGCGCTATATAAACACTGAGAGTGTTAAAGGGATACTTCACCCTACAGCGATCTGGAGGGGCTAGTAGCTTCTCCCAGACATTAGTAGAACAGTGAGATATGTTTAATACATGCCTGGCTAGTGTAAGAGCAAGATTTGAAATTTCACAGGGAATTTTCACACGCTGATGTCACGGTAGAAATCCAATCGACTGTGGAGATAGGAAAATGAATGTAGGCATGTATTCGGTCGCGAAAATAAGCATCCCTGTTATACTGATCTGGCTTTCAAACCTACTCTCTTAAAGCCTCGGTTGTCCTTGATTTTTTAAGGTATAGCTTGTCTTTCTGTGACGTTTCGATCAGCCGTTTTAATGCTAAATAGACGA
>JACXGM010027141.1:0-14605 GCA_016801145.1 Umbra pygmaea
AGGACACACGAGGACACACGAGGACACACGAGGACACACGAGGACACACGAGGACACACGAGGACACACGAGGACACACGAGGACACACGAGGACACACGAGGACACACGAGGACACACGAGGACACACGAGGACACACGAGGACACACGAGGACACACGAGGACACACGAGGACACACGAGGACACACGAGGACACACAATGACTATGCACATTTAAGACGTCTTTTATGTCCCAAAATAACTCTGAATAGGAAACTTCATCTGATCACACTTATTAGAATGTTTACAGTGCAAATGCTGAAGGTCAAAGCCAAATGATAGCCTCATGGGTCCACCCAAAAAAAGTTGATGGAAAAAACTGAACCAGATATGAGAGGTGCCAGATTCTGCTCCTACAAGATCTGGCTTAAATTAAGCACTGGGCATGTGTAACGGTTAGAACTCTGTGTTGTGTTTATCGGGACTGTAACGTACCATTGCTAGCAACCCGCACGTCAGTTCGCCATGTCCTCGACTGGGCTCGAACCCGCGGCATTCTGCTCTGCAACATATGCTACAGCCCTGCTTGACAACGTACCAACTGAGTGAGCTATACAAAAGGTACCAATTGTATAGATCCTCTGCAACATTTCAAGCTAGCTGGGGTGTGAGCTTTACAATACGATCTTAACTCCGTTACACATGGAGAAGTACAATACCTGTCAGATTAATACAATTATTTTCCCAGCTCTGTTGATCTGACAATTGCAGAGCACTCAAACATGCATCTTTTCATCGCCAAAATCGCTAGCCTTGTTAACTACAAAGAACCAGGCTGTATGCTAACAACAAATAACCATATTGTCTAGCAACATCACACAGACGTTTATATACATTCCCAATCAAAGTGCTGATCGAGTTTTCGTGTGCACGCATATAACTTGTAATCTATTGTCATTCTTGCATTAAAGTCAGGATTTATCTCTTTTGTAATGTGAAATTTCCCTATGTTTCACCTATTTGCAGACACCAGAGCTCCTGGTGAGTGCAGGTCAGGCTCGTTCCACTCAGGAAAAACAGAAGGACGCCCAAGAGCTGGAAGCTCTACGGCAGAAAGAGCAGGCTGAGAAACGTAGCCGCACTCTGCAGAGAGGAACCAGGTAACCGCACTCTTCTCAGAACAGATTTCCCTGCTACCTACTTATGAAAAACATGCTTGTCTGGTAGGTAACTACACTGTTCTCAGAGCAGTTATTTCCAGCCAGCCTTTCTGGCTCTCCTTTGAGTGGTTAGAGGTTGAGATTTTCTTTATAGAGAAGCCTGGTAAAGTCCTTGCAATACAATCCATTCTAAAATCTTTACCTAAAGCACAGTAATTTGTTTCATGTGAAAACAGAATGACAGTTTTAAAAAGCAGAATATTTGGTCCTTTCCCTAAGACACTCTCGCTTCGGAGGCTCATACGTTGTTAAGGGTCTGAAGTCTATTGGAGAGAATGATGTCATCTACCACCGAGGCCTTCATAATGTGAGTCCCTACAATCTTATTAGCATATAGAAATTGACTAAGCTATTTCGTTGAATAGAGAAAATAACAACTAACTCATTTCTCAGCCAGTTACATCTCTGTTTCCACTTAGTTTAAGAGCTACAGCCATGATGTGGGCAAGGCAGTGCACCGGGTGCCCAAGAGGAAGCGGCACGCTCGGGACACGGATGCCAAACGGCGCTCAGCCCTCAATGTGCGACTTTTTCTTCGCGAGTTCTGCGTGGATTTCCTGGAGAACTGCTACAACCACCTCATGTACCTAGTCAAGGTGAGGCGTCTGGCTCGCAACACCCACTGCCTGTTAGATCCTGGGATTAGACCTATTGTGTTTTAATTATTATTGAACATATCTTAACTTAGAGTTGCTAACCAGTACTCCAAAGGTTTTCAGATTGAGTCCTGAGCCTGTTCGATATGAATTCAATTCTGTCCGTAAGCAAGGCATTTCATTCACACTTGTGGTTTGAGGCCTTTTCACTCACATTAGCCTTAGGTCCATGTGTACCAACAGCCTCAGATGGTGTGTGGTTCCACAGGAGGGGCTGGTGAGGGAGCAGTCACAGCAGCACGATGAGACCTACTACCTCTGGGCTCTCAGCTTTTTCATGGCATTCAATCGTGGCAATGGTTTCCGCCCTGACCTGGTGTCTGAGACCATGTCTATCCGTACGTTCCACTTCATCGAGCGCAACATCACCAACTACTACGAGATGATGCTCACCGACCGCAAGGAGGCCACATCCTGGTCGCGCAGGTAATTAGTCATCGTTTTACAATACAATAGCTCCAAATTTTCAGAAATGTATATTATATAATTTTTGTTACATTTTACCCAGAATGCACCTGGCCCTGAAAGCATACCAGGAGCTGCTGCTGACGGTGAATGAGATGGACCGCTCACGAGATGAGAACATCCGACAAAGTGCCAACGTCATAAAAAGTAAGACATCGCTTTTCCATTCATATTTTCTAGTTTGTTTCCTCTTACTACTTTTTGTAACTGTGTCCCGTCCAGGTAACATCTTCTACCTGATGGAGTACAGAGAGATCTTCTTGACTCTGCTGAGGAAGTTTGATGAGACCAAGCAGCCTCGTTCCTTCTTAAGAGACCTGGTGGAGTCCACACACCTCTTCCTGCGAATGCTGGAACGCTTCTGCAAGGGACGCAGCAATCTGGTGGTGCAGGTACGGCTGAAGGCCTGGAACGTGTTCATTTGTCAAATAGTGAAATTGCTAAACTTTGTTTTGATCAGCAGTTGTTGATTAGAACATGTGTCTAATGATAGAATGTCCTTCTGGCTATATAGCTATTGATTAGGTGTCATTTTATATGACTTAGCTATTGAACTTCACCATCCAACTCTACTTCCCTCTGTCCTGCAGAAGAAGCGTGTAAAGCGTAAGAAGAGCCGGAGAAAGCCCCCTGCACCAGAGAGGACGCCCGAGGCCCTGGAAGAGATGTGGGGCGTCATATCACAGAGTCTCAGGGAGAGCGGCTTTCAGGTCACTGTTGTTTGGAACGTTTTCAACCCCCTTGGGCTTTTAAATTTTTTTTTACATTGAATTTCATTTAATAGCTTTTTTACCACTTTATAATTCAAGAAAATATAATATTAATATTTAAAAACATTATTCATTCTTACAATTGATAATGTAATCTAGTTGTTTCATGAGTTTTCAACTGCTTATTTTTAATTTGCTTCTCCGGTTTAAAAAGGAAAGGGGTAATATGCCTGTTTGCTTAATCTGGGTGTCCCTGACTGTGTGGCTGCAGTTGTCCGAGTCCCTGGCAGAAGGCCTGGTGCCGTTTGACGCTGCGTCTGAGACTCCCCTGGAGGAGCAGAGGACGGAGGCCATGGTGCGTGTCCAGGACACCCTGCTCAACAGACTGGGTCCTGAGGCTCTGGGCCTTCTACGAGCTGCAAGGTCAGCTGTTATACTTTACTCTAGCTCTAAAATTAATGATCACCTCAGAGACTTATGTTTGAGACCTACATTGAAGTCATAGCTGCCAATTTTCACGCAGTGCCCTTGAGACACGCATTTGATTGGTTTCACATTGGTTTCACACACTCACACACCAATCAAATGCGTGTCTCATGGGCACTGCGTGAGAGTTGGCAGCTATGATTGAAGTATTCATGGAATTCTTGAAAGTAAGATTTAAATTAATTGATTTATTTTAGATTTTTTAAAATATATTTCAGACCCACGTGATGGTGTAGTTGTCATAACGTGCTGTATTGGTCTATCTGTGTACAGGGAGGTGTGGCCAGAGGGGGATGTGTTTGGGTCAGCAGATGTGGAGCCTGAAGAGGAACTGGAGCTGCTTAAACAGATCCTCTTTGCCGAGCTACCTAGTGAGTGACCTGCCTGGACATGTCATCTGTTACCACAACAATACATTGTTGTTTGTGTACTATAGGAAAGGAGAGTTAGCGAGAGACTGTTTTATTTCCAGGGCCCGCTGTTCCTGAACCTGCGATAGAGGAAGAGGAGGATGGGGAGTTGGAAGTAGAGGAAGAGCTGGAGTCTGTACGCGTGTCTGAGACCGAGTTCAACTTCATGGACTTCATTAAGAGGTGAAGGAATAATATTGTTTTCTTTAAACTTGCTGTCAAATCTGCATTTCGAACTTTCAAAGTGTTGATAATGATGACGTAGTATTTTTTATTCTACCATTAAAATGTTGATTGTTCCTGTCCAGGTTTGCCAACTCAAACATTGTGCGTCCCTACCTGCTTCTACTCCGGCCCTACTCCCAGAACTCCCCCCACACCAACCACTGCATCACACGCATGCTGCACCGCCTGGCCGTCGACCTGAAGATGGACGCCCTGTTATTCCAGCTCTCCGTCTTCAGCATCTTCAACAAGATCCTGGCAGACCCAGCTGCTGCTGCCTACAAGGTTTTGTTTGTTAGGGCACACTGTAGAACATCTGTTCAGGATGTATTTAGTTCCTCTGTTTCCTCTCTCTTGGGGCCCAGTTAATATAAACTTGAACCATGTCAACAAATAAGTGTCTCTAGTAGGGCTGCACGATATTGGAAATAAATTACATTGCGATGTTTTGTTACAGTCAATAATTACCATTCCATGATACTAATAATTTCACTAATAAACAATCTTAAATCTCTGTAAACAGAAAAGCAGTACACTTTTTTTTTATAAAACAGCAGCTTTTCACCAACCCCCGATTGGTTTATAATAGAACTTATAAGCATTTTAGTTCACAATCTTTTGTTTTTAAGTCAACTTTTTTTAGCCAATGTGCCGAAGTAAAACAGTGTTGGTCATCATCATAATCATGGCTAAGTAAATGCGACGGCGTGTGATTGCAACATTTACGATATGAAACGTTATTGCGTTATTTCTTTCTGTCGTTGACAGCATTTCTGTTAAGATTTTGACCTTATTTTTGGTACGAAACCATCCTTTTTTTTCCTGCGTAATGCGTATCCTCTTCGTCACTCATCTTTCGCTAGTACAGCTCTGCCAGTGACAGAGAATGTTGGCTGTGAGCAGCGGCACAACAACCAATCACAGCGAACCAATCACTGTGCAGGCATGCAGAGCGTGCATGTCATCCCAGCAACAAACCATACAACAAACTTGTGTATACTGTGGTGCTACCTATACTGTCATTGAGAGCTACCCTTCTTCACATCGCATGTTCCGGCGATGTGACTACCGCACATGCGCACATCGCGATGTTGATGCTAAAACACAACATTGTTCAGCCCTAGTCTCTAGGAGCAGAGGAGAAATGTGATTCTTTGAACTGAAATAATTGGTGAATTGGGAATATTAGTTGATTTATGTGCAATCTGACACAAAGTCTAGATCTTTCTTTGTCCTTATTTAGCGATGAATCCTAACGCGACAAGCTAGCTTACAATTCCTAGTGTTCACTGCAATGTCTTTCCTACAGGAGCTGGTCACCTTTGCTAAGTTCGTGCTGAAGCGTTTCTTTGCGCTGGCAGCTAAGAACAACAAGGCCTACGTGGAGCTGCTTTTCTGGAAGAACGTAGGAGCAGTACGTGAGATGACCGAGGGCTACAGAAGGCCTGGAGAAGGGTGGGGACATGCTTTGTTGTTAGATATTATGTACGTGTGTGTGGGGGCTCCCCTTTTGATAGTTTTTTTAATCTTGTAGAGAGGAATCCAAGAAAGCAAAATGGACACCAGAGGAGGAGCAGGAATTGCAAACGCTGTACGAGGAGCACCGCGATTCTGGAGGTTAATGACAAGGAGCAACTCATCCCTTTTTTACCTCAAACCATTCCTCTGTACAATGTTTGGTTGTGATTCTAAATGCAGTGCTTGATTTTTTGACCCTGAACGTCTGACTCTCGCAGTGCCAGACATTGTGGAGTATCTGCTGCCGTTGCTCGGCAACACGTCCCGTACACGTCGACAGGTGGTGGCTCAGATGGTGTCCATGGGGCTTGTGGACAGTGTGAAAGACCTGAAGAAACAGAGGTGGGTATGTGTGTGTAGGCATCATGTCTAGGCTATGTTCTGTCAGATGGAGATGCTGTTCTAAGCGTTGCGGATGTTATACGTAACATTTACTAGCTAGTACTCTAGCTAGTATACGTCTCGATACTAGCTAGAGTATGAGATGGACAACCTGTGACCTCTGATTTGATGGATGTTATACAGTATACTGTTTACACAAAGTTACTAGCTACATTATGAGATGGACGACCCCTGACCTGTAGATAACCCCTGACCTACAGTATATAAATGTTATACTGTTTACACGTAAGGGTACTAGTTAGAGGGGATGGATGACCTATGACCTCTGATTTGATTGATGTTTTACCATAGAAATTAAATATATAGAAGCCTTATTAAACTGTTTGCCGTGGTCATTCGATTAGTACACAACAAAATGGCGACTGTCGTTATTTGTCACGGTAACAACACGCAAGTCTGTTTAATGTGGAAGTAGGCAGCTAGATCTTTGCAATGGAATGGTACACGTAACAATGGCTGCCTCTCTGACCATTCGGCTACATTTATTTGCATTGGAATGGCAATGGTAATCATTCCAGTTCCATGTGTTATACTGTTTACACGTGAGTGTACTAGCTAGAGGAGTTGGATGACCTGTGACCTCTGATTTGACCCCTGAAGGAAAGGCACTGGCATCATCTTGTGGACTGAGGAACAAGAAGATGAGCTGAAGATGCTGTTTGACGAGTTCAGAGACTCCAATGGTAAGACTCGTCCTGAAGATACTGGCAACTTTACCTTTCAGAATGGAAGGAAGCTGGTCTTTGACTCATTCCCAGTGATCAGAAATAACTTTAAAATATGTGAGACCATAAACAATAAAACTAATGAAGGGATTTGATAGTGTCAAATTGAAGCTGAATAGAAGAAGCTGATGCAGTTCATTGTATTGAGAATACAACTGAAAATGTTAGTAGAAGGCTTTGTATTTTTGCACATGTTTAATGCAGAATGGTAGATGTATGCCTGAGTCTGTAACCCTTGGTACTGGGACTGTCCTTTTTAAAACCATTATAACAAATACATGATCCTTCCTGTAGCATCCTAGTTACTATACAGTTCTTACTTAGTGTTAAGGGGATGTCAACAATAAATCCTGTTAGCACGATGCATAGTTGTTTTACTTGTTCTGTGGCAATAAAGGTTGTCCTGTTTTGAGATGACTCTGAATTAGAGGTCGACCAATTATGATTTTTCAAGGCCGATACCGATCAACGATTATTGGAAGAGCAAAAAAGCTGATACCGATTAATCGACCGATTATTATGATTTGGGGGGGGTAATTACAAAAATACTGAAAGAACAAACTTTTAATATAACTTCTTAACATAATACACACAATAGTTTCAAATCTCAAATAAATATATACAATTATTTAAATTTGTTCAAACAAAATGCCAAACAAATGGCAAAACACATAGTAGGCATAGTACAATTTGTATTTGGTACAACTACGCCTATTACATCTGTTTTGTAAAACAAACCCTTGGGTTTTGTCTAAAAAAACCTTTAGCCTGTGCCTTTTGATAGTTGTCCTTTTATTAACCAATCGGATTTGGTGCTGCACAACGGGAGTACAGATATCCGAGGTAATTTCCAGAAGCACTTGATAAATATGCCTATATCTGGTTTCAAAATCAAAACACAAATATGACAATGAATATAAATTATAACAAAAGCAGTAACTGAGAAACATGGGATTTTGACTTTAATTACGGAATTATTCTCTTGCGAGAGGAGTCGGACAAGCTTAATCTTCTCTCTTTTCGCCACCGTCTGAATCAACATCAGAAATAGGCTACTTTGAAAAACATGTTTGAGAACACTAGCGACTTGTATTCCCTGCTAACATGAATGCCTTTTAATTAAATGTGGAAGTAAAAAAACTATCTTCTGTGTATCGTTTTGAATAGGCATCGTATTTAAAAAAAGTTATGTGCGCAATGACTACATATTAATTAAACCAGCACTTGTTTGTGCCAGTACCGATTTTGATCTACTGTTGGCTGATCTGATGATTAATTATAAATCCTTCTTATTCATCATATGCGACGCAATATAGCTAGTTAAACCCATTAGATTAAATGGGTTGGTTTTTTCTGAAAGCCTCAAGGAAAACAGAATGGATAAAAGTTTTGGTTAATAGAAAATGGGAACAGTTCTGTCAGATCGAAAGCAGTGAACCCCTACCCACTATTCTAGACTAATATTAACCATGTGAAGCTTACTAGTGATTATATGCGACTGATATTAATTGATCCCCTTTCATGCTAGCTACAAACTTACCATAGCTTTTCTGCAGTCACTATTTCCTCCAGACTTCATGCTGTAGCTTGGGACAGGTGCTGTCGCTCACGACAGATGGGGCGGTTGCACGCAGTTTCCACCTGATTTGCTATTTTATTATAACACTAGAGGAAGTGGTTTCTCTCCAAAAAAAGTATCGGCCATAATTGGCGAGCAAAAATGCTGATTAATAATTATTTTGAACTCATAATCGGCCGTAATTAATCGGCCAGTCCGATTAATTAGCCAACCTCTGAATATCAGATAAAATTGTTGTTGTTTTCAGACATCCTGGGGAACATCCTGAGGAAAGTGACCGCTAAACGGTCCCGTGCTCGCTTGGTGGAGAAGCTGCTCAGCATGGGCCTGGTCTCTGACCGACGACAACTCTACAAGAAGAGACAGCGCAACCCGAACGCACCAAGCAAGAGCTCCGCCAAGAGCTCCGCCAAGAGATCGGCTATGGTGTGGAGCAATGGAACCTTTCAGCAGTGGTTTTTCAAACTCTCCTCGGCTGACTCTAGCAGGGCCATGTATTTGAAATACCTGAGCTAGCACACCTGATTGAACTGTTCTACTAATTATCAAGCCCTTGATTAGTTAATCCAGTGAGTTAGTTCAGCAGCTACAGCTAAACTGTGGAACTTCTAGGGTTCCCTGGGGAGAGGTTTGAGGACCGCTGGAGATGTCATGGAAGTAGCGCCACTTTTACGACCAAAGAACCTCTAATGTCCAGTATTTGTGTGTAATCCGTTAGACTGAAGAGGAATTCCTGGCTGACCTCACTAACGGTCCAACTGAAGAGGCCATCGACAGCGAGGATGAGGGGGATGAGGAAGATGACAGTGAGGAGAGCGAGGAGGAGCAGGAGAGGCAGGATCCAGCAGCTGGACGGAGGAGAAGCAGGGGGTCAGAGAAGAAGGGTGTTGAGAAGAATGCCAGTCTGGGGGCCATGGTGTACACGCTAAGACAGGAAGGTCTGTGGCAGTATTCTGACATTACACCAGCCGTTCATACATTCAATATGGGCAAATAAGTTGCGTGTGTTTTTTGTCAGCAGTTCATAAATTGTCTCTAAGCTGTATTTGATTGTAACAGGTTTGTCAGGACCCCTGTTGTGGCTACAGAACTGCCTGAACCGAACGGCAGATGAACGCGAGGATGAAGGTTTGTGGACATGTTCATCTGACCATACAACAGTTTTCAAACATGCGTAACGATCTGTCACTGAAACTGTTTACATATTTGAGGAAATACAGTTTGTGACGTATAGTGGTTAATATTATATTTTTGTCACCAGACTCATTTCAGCCCATACCGCTGGTCCCTCTGACGGAAGAGAACGAGGACGCCATGGAGATAAAGAGCTTCCAGGGGTTACTACAGAAAATAGGCATCAGAGCACCAGCCGATGAACAGGTAGGTTTGTTGGAAGTGAATCCACACTCTGTTGTATTGCAGTTCTTACATTGCTTGCTGGAAGACGGACACGTTTGTAAAAGCCAATCAAATGCATTTTCATGTTTTTTTGTTTTAGCACTTCAACAGATTATAGTTAATGGTGTTTATTTGTGTGTTCGGTGACTAATCAGGAGTCCTTCTGGAGAATCCCAGCGAAGCTTAAACCGTCCCAGCTGAGGGGAGCCGCAGCAGCCCTGAGCTGCAATGAGGAGCCCCCAGCTGTAGAGCAAGGCTCGGAGCAGCCCAGAAGCCCCACCCAGCTGCAGGCTGAAGCAAACTCCCATGACCAGAGATCCCAGGCCCTTCGAGCACTGCTGCTGGCCCGGAAGAGGAAACAGCCTGGCTCAGCCTCACCAGAATACCCTGGTCAGCCCATCAAAGTCCAGTTGGAATTTATACGTTCATGCACACCTAATTATATCTGACATGCTGTTCCTTTGTCGTTTTCTTCACTAATTTTACAGCTATTGAGCATATGGACACAGACCATCCACCTCAAAGGTGAGACATTAAGCCTCTTCTTTAAGCTAGTCAGTGGCCTGTTGCTGTAGCATAGCTGTGTGTTTTCTGTTCTGACCAGTTACTTTGCTGCCACAGATCTTCAGAGAAGACTTCCACCAAGAGAAGCAGAGCTGTGTTGTTGGACAGCGATGATGATGAAGGTACTGTGCTTTGATTCAGGGTTCCCGCGGGGTCTTAAGTCTTAAATAGTCTGAAATTCTGAACGTTAAATTTAAGGCCTTAAAACGTCTTAAATATGGCCAGATTTTCATTCCGAGGTCTTTAATTTAATTTAGTCAGGTCTTAAAAATGGCTTTACCCTTGTTCATTTCCTGAAACGCTGGCCGCAGAAAGAGGAAATATTGAGTCGTAGCCTACAAAGCAGAGTCATGAATATTGTCGATGTTAATTAGGAACAAAAGTACATTTTGCGGTGCACAAAAACATTTTTACGGTGCAACAGTAACAAAACCAGCAGAAAGCTGCCCCCAGAACATTGATTCGGTGTGTTGTAGTTCTTTCTGAGGATACTGATGTTGATATGTACGCTGTGATAAAACTACAAATCCTGTGATAAATGCAATGCAATACAATACCTGCCCGCGAAATACATCTGCGTCTAGGTTTGTTAAAGTTCGACTAGGCCTACATGTGGAAAATGGGAAAGTGTACTTTTAACGAGACATGGCTAGAGCACAGCGGTTTCCGCTGTGGTTACAAGCCCTACACAGCTCCAGGTACAAAGCTGGAGTCACACACTGTGTGCAGACTTAATTATGCACAGTCTATCATGCGCACGTAAAAATGCTGCAGGCAAAATAGATAAGATACATTTAGAAGTGTTCCTTAATATAAGGAAAATAAATAACTTATTTGCAAATATAATTAAAAGACATTGTTTTCTAATCAAATCCCGAAATTCGAATAAAGTATTGCGCTGGTCACCCTTGGTCAGACAACGCATTCCAACGCAAGAGACTGCGCAACTCTCGCTCCCGACATCCAAAAACAGGTCAGTGCGCAGCAAAGTGAGAATTTTATTTCTTCTTCCCTAACATGATACACGTTTAACATCAACTCTTCATCCAAGAGTTGCAAAACATAGCAGAGAACGGGAACCAACCACATAGGTAGTCACAGTATACTGCTTAACTACTCAAGTCGCCATAGAAGTTAACATTAGCCTATTAAGGCAAAACCAATCTTCCTGCATACTATTGGTAGTCTGAAAAAAATAGGACTATTCCTGATATTTGGCAAAGTATTGTTTATTGATGATTCTCTGTTTGCCCTCACAACTCAATAATTATTAGCAATGAATGTAATAGATATTACATGAATATGCTATTTGAACAGATTCAAAGCATTGGTGAAAAATCATATAGCTTGCTATCCCTTTTGTTAACTTTAGCAGATGATAAAGCTATTATGTCTAATTCTATAAAGATGATCACTCATCAACATATGGGGAATTTGTAATATCACATCGGATAGTAGGCTGTAGTACTAAATGTCATAGTAATGTTATTTTATTTCTCAACATTTATATTAATTTGCTGCTGGGTCATTTTAGGGCTAGTGTAGATGTGCACAGTTTTGGAGAAACTTTCTGGCTCATAGCCTACTTATGCACTATCCTTTATAAACCGGAGGTTTTACAAAAATTTTGTTAAGGTTATATCATTAGATATGTTTTGATTGATCACAAATAAGATTGTTTAGTAAAACTACAAGCTAGAATACATAATCCTTTGCCAGTGTGCGTAATTACATTCTTGACCAATCACAGCTATTTTTTGTTATTTTATTGTGTGTTCACTGCGGTATTGGTCTTAAAAAGCATTTAGAGTGGCATTAAAGTCTTCAATTTAATGTCATCAAACCTGCAGACATCCTGTGACTGCATCATTAACTAATCAATCTCTGTAGCCAACTCCCGGACGTCCTAGTCTTTCTTTCCAGAGACGAGGCATCCAGTATATGACATTTAAACATGAATGTGTTTAGCTGATGCTGCTGTTTCCTGACAGACGACCACTGCCTGACCATGGACCTGGAGGTGGGGGAGGAGGCTGACTCGGACCAGGAGGCTGACTCTGCTCCTGCCAAGCGCAGACGACAGAGGGTCCTGATTGATGAAGATGAGGATGATTAGAGCAGTCTTCAGTTTGATCTGACCTGTACGGGGCTGTTCCAGAACAGTGGCTCAATTGGAAAATATTAAGGGGGAAACCACATGTGAGGCCTCCAGTTGGAAGAGCTTTTATTGGAGTCATTTAACACCCTGTTTCTAGAGGGGATACTTACCAACCAAACCTCAGATGAAATGAGACAGGTATACTGTACATGTCTTCTGAGGAGGTGAGACCTTTAAGGCATGTATACCTGTTTGACTTTAGTTCGAGAAGTAGTTGGCTACAAGGATCATTTATTAAAAAAATCTCAAATGTAGGTGTCTATCAGCTTTTGAAAGCTTTCAGTTTCGTAGTTCCTCATGTTGCATATAGAGTTTAGTTTCATACATGTGCATGTTTATAAATCAGTTTTAAAAAGTAATAAAAAGTGAGTCTTTTCAATCTTTGAAGTATATTTGGCAAGTATGTTATCCTTGCATGTGCTTACTGACTAAAACCCTCTCTTCGTTGGTTGAGCAGTGTGATAATATTTGGACGACTCGGCAACATGTGAAGGAACGCTGTGAGCGCCATTCACCATTGTTCACCTTTTGTGCCCATTTACGTTAGGAGAGCTTTCAGCCAGTGTGCACGCATCCAGCTCGAGTTGTCTCAAATGACCGCCCATGACACACACAACTGCGCGTTTGCCAATACGTGACGTCAATGTAAATAGAAACAGTATGGAAATTATTATTTAAATTGCGCAAACTATATCTTTTTTACGCAACTTTTCTAATCTAAATTGGACATTTGAGAAGATGCTGACAAAGCAGGGTCAGGGGGATTAGGACATGACCCAGTGGGAGTAAAGAAAATGGGTATCAAACCACCCTCTAAAAATAAATAAAGTTAGTCTGGATTTGTCAGTCCACAGTGGTCTTGTTGAACTTTCACAACAGCAGTGTGCCCTTCTCACCACTAGGGGGTACATTAAATTGTGTTAACAGTGCAGAGTACACTATTGTTCCTGATGGGTTTCTTTTTTCCAGATTATTTAAGTGTGGGAAATAATTTTAAATGTATTTTTCCTACGGAAAAAAGCATTCCCTATTTTCTTACATTTAAACATTGCTATGTTTTACTAAATATTTTATTATTGCTCTCTTTGCTCAAGGCATATGAAAATAAGATTAAAAATTAATCTGAGTCAAGCTATAAAAAATAGCACTTTTATATAAGAGTTATGTCCCCCCATTTTCTACAAGAATAGGTTTTAGGTAATTTGACTCAGTTGTTGCCAATTGGTCAGATGTTTCCTATAAAAGAACTGTGAAGGTCCAGTCTCAGTTCTATCCTTTTTGCTTTGGACATGGAAACAATCCATTGTTCTCTTCAGCAATTGGCAACAATCAGGTCAGTCAAGGAAAACTACAGCTGTTGATGTCAAGACTGGCCAGAGTTGTGAAAAACAACCTCAAAATCAATTAATTCACCAACAGCCTCTACAATTGAAAATGTGAAACATTGTCACAATCTATTATTTGATAGCAGAATTACAAAGGCTGCAGTGCAAGATGTAAACCTCAGATCAGTGCCAAAAACAGAAAGGCCAGATTAGCATTTGCTAATGTACAGGTCCTTCTCAAGAAATTAGCATATTGTGATAAAAGTTCATTATTTTCAATAATGTAATGATAAACATTAAACTTTCATATATTTTAGATTCATTGCACACCAACTGATATTTTTCAGGTCATTTATTGTTTTAATACTAATGATTTTGGCATTCAGCTCATGAAAACCCAAAATTCCTATCTCAAAGAATTAGCATATTTCATCTGACCAATAAAAGAAGTGTTTGTTATACAAAAAAAGTAAAAGTCAACCTTCAAATAATTATGTTCAGTTATGCACTCAATACTTGGTCGGGAATCCTTTTGCAGAAATGACTGCTTCAATGCGGCGTGGCATGGAGGCAATCAGCCTGTGCCACTGCTGAGGTGTGTTGGAGGCCCAGGATGCTTCGATAGCGGCCTTAAGCTCATCCAGAGTGTTGGGTCTTGCGTCTCTCAACTTCCTCTTCACAATATCCCACAGATTCTCTATGGGGTTCAGGTCAGGAGAGTTGGCAGGCCAATTGAGCACAGTAATACCATGGTCAGTAAACCATTTACCAGTGGTTTTGGCAC
>JACXGM010027142.1:0-14605 GCA_016801145.1 Umbra pygmaea
TTGCTGTTGTAACACCTGACGAACGCCACAATATTTACACATTTGTAAATTGATTTTCTAATAATCTGTTTGGAAAACATCTGGGATTACTAATAAAAATATTGAAGCATTGGTTAAATGATTTACATTTTAGTCATTTAGCAGACAGTCTTATCCAGAGTGATTTACAGTACATTAAGCACAGGGGCATTCTTCCTGGTGCAATTTAGGGTGAAGTGCCTTGCCCAAAGACAACAACATTTGGCACAGCAGGGAATCTAACCAGCAACCTTCTGACTGCTAGTCCGACTCCCTAACCACTGAGCCATCTGACCCCTAATAATCAACCATTAAAGTTGCAAGTGCTTCTTCAATAATGAAACGAAACATCTTACAACATTAAATATAGTAAGAAACCACATTATGGAGATTTAAGATACTTGAATTAGGATCCACTGTTAATAAACTAAGTTACACTTGGACATTGCGCATGTAAATGTCTCTGGGAAAACGAAAGCGACGTTAATCAGAATCGAATCATTATCGCAGACTAAACGAGTGATTTGAGTGACAGCTGAATCATCCAATGAGCATTTAGAATTCCGTGCCTTGTGTGTGATTTTCTTTTTTCGATAACATAAAATCGTATCATAATCACATCAACTTCCCCATATCTGTAATTATACACGTTTTGTCTTTGACATTTTCTATATTGACTTAATCTAGTTTACTCTGGCTTAATACTGGGAACTAAATTGATTTGTTTTTCTTCTGTACCGCACTATGTTATGGTACCGCAGCTAAAGGCTGGAGTTCTCACAGACTAGCTCCGCGAAAACCAACCAAATATCCATCTCGGAAGTGCATCTTTCTTTGTTAATGAGTAAGCTTCCGCATTTTTGTCAAACGCATTTATCTCCAAACCGAAACAAGTAATGTTTAAAGTAGCCGAATTTAAAAAAACAAAGTATTATATGTTGTACAATTCACCCGCCAGAGTGGCTGGTAGATAGGGAAATGTTACCCGCCATTGGCTGGTGGCGGGTGTTAATTTCCCACCCTGCCGACAGGTTAGTATGTGAAAGATAAGGGCATGAACGTGATCATGTTAAGTCAAATGAGGAGGCTATGGTTTATTTTGTGACCAGTCACTATTTTGCACCACCGTAGTTTGACGAGGCTATCTAGAGAAATAGTAGGCTAACTATGGGCATTATCCTCATGGCTAACCAATAGCCTGCCTAAAATCTAAAATCTGCTATTTCTTAGATGTTGATCAGCCAATTCAAATATATAAATAAATATTCCTACATATCCAGAAAAACATAATTTACATTGCAGTTCAAGAATGTGTAATAGTATTTATTACAGATGTCAATGGTTTACGTCTCCTTCATAGTTAAAGTGAGAGAAACGCGAACGCAATACGCTTGTTTTCGAATTTGCTCTAAGCATTGCAGACGTTTTGTGTAAGATGAGAATGTGTTTTTTGACTTTCGCCAAAACAGGGAATGACCTAATCATATATTATAATATATATTAATCATATAACCAGAAGTGTTGCAAACTACCGATATTTTTCTTTCCTTCCTGAAGGTGGCTTTCATAGGCTAGGTCCGGGGCGTTCCTCATGCAGTTTTCTACAGTTACAGTATGCACCGAATAGCTTAATAACTTGCATCCTTTGTTCGTTCCTGTACTTAAATGTGCGCATTTCCTTGAGGATTCTAATATTTTTTACCTATAATTTTACAAATATTAAGCTATATGAAAATAGAAATGAGAAAAACAATTTCATATTTCGCCATTTTAACTAATGGACAAATGCTGAGAAAAATCGTTTTTTCAAAAGCTAATGTGTGGCGTCTTTGGAATGATTATGGTGGCGATTTTGAATGCAACCATATATTGTAGGGAAGCATTATCGCATTTATCGCTTTTATTTTTTAAATAGCAATATATACATGTGCACAGCTTTATAAGCATGGTCTCTGAATGAGGAAGTAGACTGTCGTTATCATCAATATGAAATATATGCATAGGACTGGAATAGCTCTACATTTCCATTGAAACATTTACGTGAATCAGATTTAGCCTACAACTATGGCCATCTATGTCTAATCTGTAAAGCGTTAAGCAGCATAATGCTGTTAAAATGTGGATACCCAGTACTGGTATCGCTATCGGCCCATCCCTAAGAGCATGTGCATTTGTCAATTAATTATTTATATTAGGTTATTATATGATTAGAATGTTGTTCCGGTTTTAAAATAAAGCACAGCAATGATATTTGCCAGTGTTTCTCCCTTTTCAGGAAAAGTATCGAAATCGCAATTCTTTACTTGGTATTGGTATCGAAACAATAATTTTGGTATCGTGACAACACTACTTTAGTCTAGTCGTAGACTTGTTTCATATTGGCTATTGCAACAGTACTGACGTAATCACAATCTTGCTCATCACGATAAATATCAAACATGTTTGATATGATCAAGGCGAGCCCGATTTGTCTAACAGCGGATCAGGTGTAAGATTCGATTTGTAAACGCCTCACATTACCAGATAATCTGCGCCGAACATTGGAAACAATCAAGGTCCTCTACAAGATTTTTTCTGATTCTCGGGAGAAGAAAATCTGGCATAAATCGGCCTAACTCCTGTAGTGTGAGCCAGGCTTTAGACAGTGTGTGGATTAAAGAGTCATACAGACAAAGTGAGTGACCAATCATTTTGGTCTTTATACATAGATCGTATCAAATGGCAGTCCCAGCTTTTACAAGTTTGACAGAAGTATATGCTATATAGGGAAACACTGAGTGCATGATTAGATTCTCACGCTCCGTGGTTACTCACTTGAGCGGTAGAAAGTCAATCTTTGCTAAGGAGAGAAGTGTTGTCTGCATGCTGTTCTGTAAAGGAATATTCAACAATATGCATCCTATCCATAATAGCTCCATAATGTAGCTGAGGTACAAAAACTTGCACCACCAGTATATTATTTCTGAATAGATTCCATGCATTCCAGGTGTCACCTTTACATAAGCAGAATATTTTATGCTCATCACCTGTACATGGGTAGAAGGCTGTTTATTCACATTACTTACACAAGAATATTAGGCTAAACTCTAGGGCAATATAGTGTATGGAAAGAACACATATCGATTTGCTCATTCTGGGTGAGAATCTTACTGAATGGCACACGCACTGTAAAATACATTTTGTTCATTTCAAAACAAAGTCTGGTGAGCCACTAGCTTTGCTAAAAGGTTTGGCCTCCTGTTGAATTCCCATAGTCTCAGGAATGGGTATACTAGTCCAAAATCATTGTTTTTCCATTTTGTTGTACTTCCAAAAAAGTTATAGTGCAGGTGTAAATATAGGTTTAAATATAGGATGTCGAATGAACAACCGGTTTGCATACAAATATTAACTGATATTAATTTATAAAAAATGTCAAGCATGGCCAGCAAGGCAAGTTCATCTTCGCTGGGAAGTCTCGATTAAAAAAAAAAGATTAATTTTGTTCACTTGATTCAGTAATACCAGAGCCTGCAAGACCCCTCAATGAGAAATAGCTCACCATTAAATTGAATGATTAAACAATTCACGTTCACAATCTCTTAAGCAAAGGCTGGGGTGGGTTGTATAGGATGGGTTATTATCATATTATTCCAAATCAATAAATTAAGTATGTTTTGACTGAATGAATGTGTCCTGCAGGCCTGGCACGTCATTGAATTCCACACAACATGCAGAGTTAGATCATCTGTCCAATAATATGATAGTTTAAAAAACAAGACTTTGGTGGTAATAACATAAGCTTATATGTATACAAGTGGGTATGATCTACTGCCAGGGTGGGAAATTAACACCTGCCACATGCGGGTAGATTCACATTGGCGGGTAACTTTTCACAATTTACCAGCCACTCTGGCGGGTGAATTGTACAAGATATGATACGTTTGTTTTTTATTCAGCTACTTTAAACATTACTTGTTTCGGGTTTTAGATAAATGCGTTTAAGAAAAATGCGTAAGCTTACTCATTAACAAAGAAAGATGCACTTCTGTCGAGGTGCACATTTGATTGGTTTTCGCGGAGCTAGTGTGTGAGAACTCCAGCCTTTAGCTGCGGTACCATAAACATAGTGCGGTATAGAAGAAAAACAAATCAATTTAGTTCCCAGTATTAAGTCAGAGTAGGCTAGATTAAGTCAGTATAGAAAATGTGAAAGACAAAACGTTTATAATTACAGATAATTAAAGTTATTTAAGTTGACGTGATTATGATTCGATTTTATGTTATCGAAAAAAGAAAATCACACACATACAGAACGGAATTCTAAACGCTCATTGGATGATTCTATGGAGCTAAAACAGTCTCAATAAAGATAAATGCACACACTACATTCACATATGCACAAACAGGATTCATACATGCACACACATGATTCATACATGCACACACATGATTCATAAATACACACACAGGATACACAAATGCACAGAAAATTCACACATGCACACACAAAAATTTAAAAGCACAGAAAATTCACACATGCACACACAAAAATTTAAAAGCACAGAAAATTCACAAATGCATACAAAATTCACAAATGCACACAAAATTCATAAATGCACACAAAATTCCGAAAAGAAAACAAAATTTACAAATGCACACAAGATTTATAAATGCACAGGACACGATTCAGAAATGTATTTCTGATGCACACACAAATATATCTTGATTTACACACTGCTTGCGGTCTGTGAACGTCACTGCATTTGTGAGTGAATTTTGAGACTCCCTTGACGTGGCTTGACACACAAATGCATTTTTTTTTTTAAAGTGAATGATCTGCAACCAATCAGATATCTCCCTTGTTTTAGCCAATCACAAGAAGGCACCCTAAGTGGGGGATTGTTTACTTATAAGCCAATCACATGAACGCATTCACACAGCGCCGGGAGCCGCGAGTGTTTAACGAAGACAGAAGATACAATGATAAACCACAATTAAAGTTGGCTGACGATGCAGGTTCAACTATTGTGAGTAATAGGAAGGGTCCTGTTTATTTTACAACCATCGATAATGTGCTTTGTTATAAGCCTACACTCGTATTATGAAGGCACAGCATCAATTGTATAGTCAAACTATTAACAGTTGTAACATTCAAAGACTCTGTGCCATTTTTAAGCATGTTCTGGCAAGTACAGCAACACACCAGACCTGCTATGGAAGTTACAACCTGGAAAGACACTAAATTACATCAAAAGTTTAACAAATCTTTGGTTTGTAACGTTTGCCCCATTTTACTGACCGATTGATTCTATGTTTGCATCGGTTTGGGTTACCATGGACCGATGCACTTGAATCTTCAATATCGTACGGAGGACTGATGCGTTTTTATTAGTGATGCTCATTTCGAGTAATTTTCCTGACCGACAACCGGAACCCGTTAACCGATTATTAACAGTTAACTGATAAGATTACAAGGTTCAATTGGCTTTAAATAAAAAATGTAATTGACGAGTGTCTGTAACCCGTTAAATATACAAACATTATTTTTCACGGATTTGTTTTAATGTCTAAACAGCATACAGAATAGATCAACAGCTGCCGGGTGCACCAGCTTTGCGTAGAAGTTCACTCGGGTGCAAAGTCCACACTAAACGATACGATGAAACTAGTTAGTTTCATACTAAAGCTGTGTCGATGTTTGGTTTCACCAAACTACACTGGCGTAAAGTCCACACCAACCAAAATATTGTCGCAGAAAATTTGTCGTAGACGTTTTCACTTTCTGTTTTCAATCAAAGGAAAGTAGCCTTGATGCAGTGTTTATCGAGTTGTCAAATTATAGAATGAAAACAGTCAGTGACAATCTGGAACAAGGTTGTTGCTTACAGGAGGCCTACTGCAAATAAGGGCTATATTTCATTAACACAAAACAAAATGCTGATAACGCTCGCTATGCGTTATGTTACTAACTATACAACATCTGCCGAGCACACCCATTTCATTGAAATTACCATTACGGTCCTCTCAGAAAATAAAGTGCGTGTTGTCAATCACTGTGTGTTGTTTTTAAGGTAACATTATTTTGTTGGCTATAATGCATCAGGAGCATGATGAATTATAGCCGATAAAATAATATATGCTTCACAATACGATAGCATTATACGTTTCTGTACATGAAAAAAAGAAAGCGCAAAATAATATCACAGTCATCATAAATGTCCAAGGGTTGTCATTTTAAATGAAGAACGCATTGCAGACGCAAAACAGGCAGCCGGTATATTTCGCTCCTCATTACCGATATCTCCCCACCTTTCAAAACGAAGCGCCAGGCTCTGGTTGCGCGTGTCAACGCCCCACGTGATTTAACTAATATAGGCTATATATACGTAAAGAATAAAAAAACTTCTTAACCATTTAACTGATAGTATTAATCGGTCAAATGTTTTACTTTCGGTTAACAGTTAAACGGTCAATATGAGTATCCCTAGTTTTGATGAATCAGTCATCCCCAATAAAGGTACTACACCTTGATACGCAACACGTTAATCCCTGTAGCTGTATTTGGGGCATGTTTATTGAAAGGATGTAGTGTAGAATGAAACCTGAGTTTTGGAGTCTGGTCTGAGCCAGGGCAAGGTTCCGTTACGACGCAGTTCAGCCATCTTGGCGTTGAGCTTGTGGGCGAGGACGATGGTGAGGGGCATGCATTCCTCGGTCTCATCAGTGGCATAACCAAACATCAGGCCCTGGAATTAAGGCAAACATACAGCATTGACATAACCACCAACACTGTCCACAACCAGGCCCAGATAATCAGTCGTTGACTCACAAACTGTTACATGTTCCTGATAAAACCGAACTTCCCAATAGTGGTGAGGGTACCCACCAACTTTGGAACACTAGTGGAGTGGAATTATAATCATGCCCTGAAAAAATATGCATGACAATCAGATCCCAGTCTTTAAATTCAGATTAATTTAGGAACTGTTCAATTGAGATTAAGTCTTGAAACCAGGCACGTCATAAACAGACATCTCTACATTTGTGTAGAAATTGAGCAACAGAAATAACATGGTGCATTATTGGATTCCATGACCCAGCCCCTACACCTTTATCAGGGATTCTCAATTATTTCTGTGGGAAGCCCAGCCATCACAAAATGGTGTTGTAGCCCTGAACTACATCACCTAAATCAAGCAGCAAAGGGCTTTGTAATTCGTTGACAAGTTGTTCTAGATGTGCTAGCTCTAGAATTACATGAAATACTGACAGCTTGAGAACCATTGTTCTAGATCACTTCAACTCCCTGAGTGTTTGGGCACTTAAAATGGCAGAGACATGCAGGTATGAGAAGAGGCGTCAGGGACAGTTTGTCCTCCACTAACCTGATCCCCAGCCCCCACATCCTCCTCTTTGCGATCCAGGTGAACACCCTGAGCAATATCAGGGGACTGCTGCTCCAACGCAACTAGGACATTACAGGTCTTGTAGTCAAAGCCTGTTAGAAAACAATGAAGTTAAACTCAATGTTGACTGTAGGGACTTGCTAAAGCTAGTCCTGGGAGTTTTAATAGCATGTGTTCAGATGTGCAAAGGTAGTACCTTTGGAAGAGTCATCATAGCCAATGTGTTTGATTGTGTCCCTGACAACTTTCTGGTAATCAACGTTGGCCCTAGAGGTGACCTCCCCCGCCAGCAGAATCATTCCAGTCTTAGCCACGGTCTCTGAGAAGACACAGAGAGAAAACTTGTGATAAAGTGAATAAAAGTCAGTGACAGAGGTAGTGACGTTTCAAATACTACAATGAAGTTGGTTTCCAGGGTTCTGTGCTGTGACAAAATGCAATCAATGAAGTCTACATTTCTATGCATGCGACAAACCTTGATGATGGTCATGGCTTTTTGACAATCCCTGTGGGTTAATATACAACTAAAATTGTATCTCGTTTGAATGTGGCCAGGGTTTGATTCCTGGCATTTCAACTTTGCCCAGGGGCATATCTAGGGGTGGGGCAAAAACAGTACAGCGCCGGCCGGGGTAAAGGGTTAAGTAGTCTAACACAATTACATACGGCAAAACAAGACAGGATGCATCACGTCATCGGAATGTAGGTTGCAAGTTAAAACGCACAGTGATCAATGAGACATGCTACAGAACATACATCACTGTACCGTTGTGCAAAGACAGGCTTGCAAGAACCAGCTTCATTTTATGCGTAGCCTATTTTTCTTCAGACGTCAAGGCGAGCCGATGCACTAAAATAATTTTGTAATACAATTTAAATTCCCAATCTACCTCAATAAATCATAACACTACATGTTAAACATTCAACCTGCAAAGGCTGAAAGGTTTGTTACTGTATTTGAAGTAGAGGTGTCACAATACAAAAAAATCTGTATTCGGTGCCAATACCAGTAAAATAACACGATTCTCAATGCCGATTTCCATACCACGGTAAAAAGGATTTAAGATTCCATGTACTTGAACCTGAAACATAAATTTCTTTAATAAAATACTTTAAAAATATCAAAATGTCATTACAAGATATAAACACGTGCAATCTAGCATAAAACAACATAATTAAATGCAATTAATGCTCAAAGTGCAACGACTAGTATCTCCAGACACATTCCAGACTTTTCAAAAGCAACAGTGCAAAAACAACAGTGCAAAACAAAACAGTGCAAAAACAACAGTGCAAAACAAAACAGTGGGTATAGCAGTGCAGCCATTCAGCTAACAAGATGACTTTTTTCCCACAACATTGCACACCTTTTCTTGGCTAGTTCAAGGTTTAGAGAGGAAAACTAACATGTCAACATGTTCTTGGGTAAGTCTGTAATGTGTTGGGCATTGGTCCCATGTGTATGGCTGTACTCTATTGGATAATAAAAGCTTTGAATCATATGTTCTTATCAGTTTAATATCTGATACGTTCCCCATCGGGGAACTATAAATATATTAAATATATTTTTCCAACAGGGAGTCAGAAACAGGACTTGCGCCGTCCGCTCCACGCATCGACTTGGTATTGCAGTACCTCCGGGAATGGTGCACCCATTTCAAGTGTGAAAATGAAAAAAGTATTATTCTCCGCCGAACGAAGCAGACTACGTAGCTAGCGAATTCTCTCCACTGGAGGCGAAGCCCTTTTCATTTGTATTTTTCCTGCTATTCAGTTATCCTCCCCTGACAAAGCTAGCTAGCTACAGTATTGCTAACACTGGCATTTTCGTCAATGGTTCCTACAGTGCTTCATCAGTGTTGTCATTTTAGAAACGGAAGGTTTAGATAGTTTCAGTTCTCGTGACATCCCTAATTTAAAGCTTCTAATAAAACACAACCAATTTTAGTTGATGCAGTAGTTCCCATACTATGATTACCTTGACATACGGCTGAGTGGTATACCTTTAAAAAAATATATTCCAGTATTATTTTATGTACCAGTTTAGATTTTTACTCTACCTTGTATACCGGTATGTTAATGTTAAATGTAATTATTTACAAAATATAGTGTCATTTCACCATCTGCACTGAATGAGAATAACCTCTTTTTAGATGGAAAGTCACAACTGCAGACCTTGAAAATAAGCCACGGGAATCACCCGTTCATGTAAAAAAAATCACACGTGGGAACCAACTCAATCCATGAAGGAGCCAGTTAAAGCAGAAAGACTGATGTGACAATGTTGTAAAAGGAATTCAGCCAAGTCTCTGGGCAAAAGAAGAATCTGTGATTGAAGGACAACTGACGCAAAATGAACCTATGGGTTAACAACACATTGGTATCGAGTCAACCGTTCTCTGTGATACGTTTTCATGCTAATCAAATGTGCCCAGTTTCTGTGCAAACTGATAATTTACACTAGTTGTGAGGGCACGGATGAAGTGAAAATAAAGCGCTATTATAGACCACTAACAATGCTCAAAATAGCGCCACACTTCCACGGTCGCATAATGAGGCTCCCTACATGCAAACTTAAGCATTGATAACTTTGTAAGTGTACATACAGTTTATTAGAAATATAGTTTAAAAGACATTACTGTTCATGTATATAGTAGGGATCGACCGATGTTATCGGCGGTCATTAGCATTTTTACGTGTATCGGCCAATATGCGGCTACTGCTTTCACCAATTTTCCCGGCGTTATTTACAGACAGGCATCCACACAGGCAGCTCTGTTTTGCCGGAGACGCTGCAGTTCACGTGCAGACCATGTACTGCCCCTCCCACACTAGCAGAGTGCTGTAGCCTGCTCTTCATGACAATGTTAAGTTTTAAACTTTCAACGCAACTTTGACTTGAAATATTGCCATACACCTTGAAAGCGGAAACACATTGCTCTAAATACGCTTGCAACTATAGCTAAGCAAGTTTTGCGGGTCCAAATGAAAAATGCGAATGCCTCGTCTATAAAACTGCTTGCCATTGTATTTAAGGAGCTGCAAATAGCTAAGTTGTAGGCTATCTGTATGCATACGGTAGCTGTTACGAACACTGGTCATATGATTAAATAATGCGGACATTGTTACGTGATTCCGTTCCATGGTATTTGTGGGAGTTTAATTCAGCGACCTCTCCCTATTTGGAGCAGGGCGGAGTTGCCATCGTAGTGACATCAGGGGCCTCATTTATAAAACTTTGCGGTGGATTTGCGTCAGAAGTGGCGTACGGACGAAATATAGGACGTGCGTACGTAAAGAAATTTCCAGATTTATAAAACCGTGCGCACACACATCCCACGCTGTTTTCCCTTTATAAATCACAATCAACTCTGATACGTGGCGCAGCTTTTGCGGATACATGTCATGCCCATAATTGTCCATAAATAGTCAGTGAAACGCCCCAAAATTAATATTCATTGACTGAGAAATCATGGCATACGCAGTAGTGAGGAAAACCAAAAAAGCAACTTCACTCAATGTCAAGTAGAAAATATTGTTGGCGAGGTGGAAAAGAGGAAAGTGTTATTTTATTCGCACAGTGTGCCTATTACGAACGGCAAAAATGCTTTGGAGTGGCAAAAGGTTGCAGACGCTGTGAATGCCGTGGCAGAAATAAAAAGTGGTCGGATATCAATCGATGTCGAAAAGAGTCTAAATAGCGTCTTTTCACTCATCGCGAAAGTGTGTCTGCCACGAGTGGGGGAAATGGGTAACATTAGAGCAACATGTCTGCATCACAAGTTAATTGGACATTGGTGGAATGAAAATGCTTTTGATTAATGAAAGCATTTTCATTCAGTGTCCTTATGGCAACATGAGTGCAGTCAAAAGCATTGATTACATTTGGGATACCAGACATGGCTGCAAATTGTGCTTTTTGATTGCCTGTTCACCCGCCGTGTACGGAAACTTCATGTACTTATGCGCCAAGTCTTTTATACAGACTAACATGCCTGGCATAACTCGGCTGAGATATCCCTCACTTGTTAGTAAATTCCATCTGGAAAGTGCAATGTCGCCAGAAATCCTGTTATGAGTGATATGAAAGGCGCCAATAAATAATATTCATTGTTAGGCTATTATTAAAATTATTATCTTCTAACATTGCAAGGTCAGCTATTGTGCGTCATTACGCATTGTGATGGCATGGCTTTTTATAACCATCCATTTGATTGTATCTGATAATCTACAGATGTATTAATCTAATTGTAAATGTAAAATAGTTCTGCACAAATAGAAAATCTCGAACCTTTCAAAATGGTTAAGACATGCATCACGATGGAACACATTTAAAAATTAAACAAACTAAATGCATATAAATGAACACTATGTTTCTGGATCTTATTACGACATTTATATTACCCAATTGACAATAAAGACTATTTATTATCCATCTTATCATCATCTATTTATCTGCACCTTCAGACAGAGACATCGACAAGAATATTAGTTTTAAACATGACTTTGTTCTGTTTACCGTATTATTTATGAGGATGAATTACATAACATGCCAATATAATTAGCCTACATAATATATTTGAGTGTTCTTGTTGCAAATATGTGCAATATGTCCTTCATTTGCCTTTACGTTAAAACCTTGTTTATAATGTTTGTATCTCTCTGCAGGCTGTTAATTGTATGCATGGCTTTGTGACATTTTCATATTATTAATCAGAGGCAGTATTTCGATTTCGGTTACACAACGCTCTGCAGTTTCAGACGGATCTACAGTAGCCTACGTGTTTCATCCATCTGCCGATGGTGTCGACATTTCTCATTTCACCCGTTTTTGAGCGTACGCATGGGTCAGAATTTCCGTGAAGGACCGCACATTTTCCCGTCAAGTTTGCTTTTTATAAATCCCAATTATTCCGTAGAGGGTTGCGTACGTCTTTTGTGCGTAACCCACGTTTATAAATGAGGCCCCAGAGCACAACTCTCCCCTCCCCTCAAGAAGAGCTTTAATGATGAGAGAGGTTTTTTATACGTAGTTGAATATTAATTTGTGTTAACGTTTAGAATGTACCAGACATAAGTGCACCGTGTGTGCCATACTTGTGTTTAGAGCAGTTTGCTGACATTATTATCATCAATCCAGTTCAATGGTGGTTGAGTTTCAGTCAGCGTCAGCTAGTAAAAACAAAAGTTTGTGTGTCCGCACGAGTCTGTCTCACGCGAAATATGAGAGTGCTGCGCCACCTGAGGAGAGTTATGTTTTATACGTGGTTGAATATGTATACTTTAACATTGATGCAGTTTAGAACTGAAACTTGAACAATTTGTTGATTAATGTGCATCTTAGGTGTGAATCTTCACTGATCTCCCGATTCAGCTCGATTACGATTATCATGTCAGCGATTCGATTTGATATCTCGATGCGTCAAATAAATTGTTCTATTAAAACCATATAGGATATTTGACTTGACAGAGTGCAAGTCAATGTATAGTTCAATATAGTACAGTTTTCTATATTACTTCATATGGTCATGTTTTCATCCAAAAATACTAGTAGTTAGATATACACAATCTTTTTCATTTAAAAATGTACACACACACACACACACACACACACACCTCAAGTGTCCGGATAATAAGTCTCATCCGGGTCTCGAGTCTATCATAAGTCTAGATGAAACGGGTTAGGCTACTGAGAATGTTATTTTTCATTTGAATGTTTATGCTGCGGCTGGAAAATTAAGGAGCATCATTGGTTATAATCGATTATGGTCGGCCATAATCGATTATGCAGCATCGTCCATGTCCGCATCGCGATGCATTGATTATTTGATTAATTTCAACACCTCTAGTGCATCTGACGTTATTTTCCTCTGCTGACTTATGTTCTTTGTTTGACAAATCTGGCAGCTTTTACATTTTCCTTTAGACCTACTAGTGTCGTCTTTGTATATTATGCGGCATATTAGCCACAGGCTCTTTTTATTTTATGTAGAACATTTGAAATCATGGCAGTCTCTGTTTCCTCCATTATACTTGCAGCTCCTAAACTGAGAGTATTAAGAACTTTCAGTGAGTTGTGTGTGGGGTAAAGAAGTGGGGAAAAGCACAATTATTTTTCAGTTTTTTGTTCAGTATTGGGTGTTTACATTTTCCTTATCTTAGGAAAGCCACTGTTTACATTTTTTTAAATTAATAAAAATGACAAGATGGTAGCAAATGTTAAGTAATTTGAGGGAGCAAAAGAAACAATTGGCAGTCCGTATCGGTCATCGGCCAAGGCTGATGAAAAAAAATAATAATAATTATAATAAGTACTAAAAAAATCCATTCTGGTCGATCCCTAGTATACAGCCAGGCACAATCTTTGAAAAACAGACTTGATCAGTCAAACCACAAACTCTGTTACATGAGCTGAACTGTAAGCAAATTGATTTCAGGTCGCATTGCCAGCTTTAAGTCTTGCTCATTGATCTGCATAAATTACCGCAAAACCTCTTGCCATGGATGATTCCATGTCCCAGTTCAGCTCACGTAGTGAGCTTGGTCAACCAAGACTCGACTGATCTCCTTCCAATCGACTAATCTAAATTTTGAAACGTTTTTTCCCCCTTCCTAGTTGTATTTAACTGATAAGTAATATCCATGTAATACAAATTAAAAATTTTGTTTCACATGCAAATAAGCAGAGCGAGTGAATTAAATGACGCGTGCTGGAGCCTTTTTTAGAACCACAGACGAGATTCACCGCGGGAAAATGTGCCTGTATACTGTACCTGGCAGATGGGAAACTGTGTTCACCGGACATTCGATGTAATATAATGTAATTCGATGTGATCTTTAACCTACATTTCTGTTTGTTTCTCTGGTTATAACAATAATGTATTTTTGTGATTAGATCATTCAAACTTAGCACAGCCAAAGCTGACATAAAGTAGCCTAAACATTTCATTTAGTGCAGATTATTCAAAACAGCGCGTGTTACCATGCACCTACATAAGCAGTTTTGAAGTTGTAGGCTACATCATATTTAACATTGAAAAATGTTATGAAATGAGTTTGCGTTCAACTTGTTTCAAACCACCCGTTAATTTCATGAAATGCTTCCATACTACAGATTTATTATGCATTTTATTTATAAAGTTCGAATAACACCAACAGTACATTTCAAGTACAGGACAGGTTATAGTGAATCTAACAAC